>JAOVYW010017781.1:1715-12508 GCA_025775045.1 Hiodon tergisus | reverse complement strand
GAGGGAGAGAGCAGAGAGATAAAGGGAGAGCAGAGAGAGAGGGAGAGAGCAGAGAGATAAAGGGAGAGCAGAGAGAGGGAAAGAGCAGAGAGATAAAGGGAGAGCAGAGAGAGGGAGAGAGCAGAGAGATAAAGGGAGAGCAGAGAGGGAGAGAACAGAGAGGGAGAAAGCAGAGAGATAAAGGGAGAGCAGAGAGGGAGAGAGCAGAGAGATAAAGGGAGAGCAGAGAGGGAGTGACAGGCCAGCAGACAGACAGACCGACAGACATTGTCACTCACTGGCCTGGACCCGTCTCCTCCAGCGGTCGTTTCTGCTCACTAGGGCAGCTGCTTTGGATGCCAAGACCCCCTGGCCTAACACTGTAGGGAAAGGTTGAGAGGTAACCAAACAAGGCACTTGGTTTCTTGGCCTAGCAGAATAACACACACCAAAAATACATTAGTTATGTAGTTTGATTTGCCAAACAAACATCGCTACACTACAGCAAGGACACACTAGCTAAATGATCTTAAAATGAAAAAGAAAACTTTGACTTCACTCAGCCAGCGGAGGGCATTACAGACCCAAAAGTTAGTGCAGTTCATAAAATTGCCTTGTGTCAAGAACTGGTCAAAAACTTCTTGTTTCTAGTAGAACTAGGATAAGCCAACAGAAAGCATATCCATTATTAGATATAGCAACTTTCTAAAGGTACAGATCTTTTAACAGGAAAAGACAGAATTCATAGACAGAGCCATTCAGGGACAGGGTTACTATTCAGGGACATTGCAGGTGATAAGGCTGACAGCAGATGAGAAAGAGGCTCGCCTTGCTTCAATGTGGATGTCTATACCCCTGGGCCACACAGGCAACATCATTCATTTGATGGACAACCCCTAGAACATGCTCTATGTTACACATGACTTCTGTTGAAAGTGCATATTTTCACTCTGTAATTCAGTGTCTTTTTGAAAGGCTTTGACATTTCTCTCAGTGGAGACGAAAGACACGTTTTCCTTGCTTTTGTCCTGGGCACGCACACAAGTATTCCTTCTATAACGCTTGGCTCGGCCTGTGTCCTCCAGGGGTTTTTAGTTGTAGAAACAGCTGAAAACTGGAATCCTTCAGGGAGTTAGTAAAATGTGGACACACTACCAGCTTCTGTCCTAAACTGACCCCAAAACAGTACAAGAGATGAAGGCACCCTGTCAAAAAGGCAAGACAAACCACAAACTCTGACTCTAGAACGGATGTCCCCAGGAGCATTTCTGTGCAAGTTCCCATGCCATGCGTGATGAGTTGAAGACACAGAGCTGCAGACTTGCCACCCTCCAGGAGGCAACGGAGGGTCATTCGGTTCGACGGCGCATCTTGAACAAGGGTTGGTGGTTTCCGGGGTGATGTGGGCAAGCGAGTCTCAGAGTCGAAGGTGACTCACCAGCGAGCTCCGCAGAGAAGGCCCCATCAGAGTCGTGTGACTCGGGCCTAGGCTCGTGTGACCCAGTCCCAGGCTCATCTGACCCGTTTGTTCCCGATCTGCGAGGATGGCACCAGAAAGATGCTATGCTATCACGCTGGCACAGTCAACAAAGTACACAACAGACAGAGTTAAGGAGAAACTGCAGACACAGAAACTAACGCACATTAATATATTTTTCTAGGCAGATGAAAGGTTTTTACATTCTTCTTCTTTTTGTGCCCCGGTCCTATTTGAGTACTCAATGTCAATATCTGGTCATTGTGCTTTGATGTGGAGTGGCAAGCAGACAGCTCTCAGTTAACAATGGGTGCTTGGAGACAGCGGCCATCTCATTCATGCAGATCCAGTCATACATATTTAGAACTGATGCAATTCTTTTTTTAAGTGCAGAAAGGCGACCTTACCTACTCCTACGCTGTCTCCTCGCTCTACACAAACAGCGCTGACTGAGTAATCAGCATCATCTGTTCATATGTGTCCTGATTGACGGGGAGTGCAACAACTCCGCGTTCACCCATTCACCCGTTCACCCAGCCAGCCACTGGTCGTCCTGCCAGCCCCATTACAGGCATCTGACCACAAGCCTCGCCGTAGGAGAGACAAGTCACTTACAGATCCTGGGTGTCCATCGCGGCAAAGTCAGGCTCTGTGAACTGCGCTTCCCCGGGGAACATGGTGCCTGGGTTCGACTGGTCCTTCTGGAGACCGTCGCTTGGTTCCTCATATAGGCACTGGAAATAGCCCCCTGGAAGTCCATACACAGATATACACACTACAATCTAAATGTGCTCGTGTCTGGTTGTGCATGGTTGTGCACAATTTCTGTAAAACCAATACAAATTAATAATATGTACCAGGTATTGCTGAAAATTTCCCATTTAAAAATATTCAATATGGTCAACCTCGTGCTGGACACAACTGAAATGTTTATCGTCACTCAGCTTTACTAATAACACCTTATCTAGCCTGGAGAAAATGCAACATTCACTCTGTACACAGAAGACTGCCATGCTACAGGCAACCCACAGCCCAGAGTAATGCTGTCAGATCACATTGAGTTATCGCTATAGAAAGGCCAGTGTCACTAATGACAATCAGTAATCAAATTACCTCACTGAATTGGAGCACTGTAGAAACATTCCTGTGTAGGGTAACTGACAAACAAAGCTGCTGAGATTTAATAGAATTCCTTAAAGAGAATACTGAGTTGTAGGTTGAGATGTACTACCCACCGACTGACACCTGCTTGATGCAATTTGGAAGAGAAGTATAGGTTATCCCCTTAAGCACACGGCTAACTTTATTACCGGTAATAAACTCTCTAACCCCTTCCCAAGTTCTGTTAGTGTGACACGCTGAACTGCGCTGGTTCAAAAGGGATGTGACGCTAACTTTCCCGGTCTAGGAGTGGACAGTGGGCGGTAGGATGAGGGTTGATGTTAATTAACAGGGTCCACGGAGGTCCTCAATGCATTTCACTTGATTTACAATGTTACTTGTTGGCAGCTTATCCACAGCAGAATTGTTCTACCAATTGGTTTAGCTCCAAGTTGGTGGAACTGATGTGCATTCCACAGTGTCAGGTATGGTAAAGACAGCTATAATTTAGGGTGACCTTCACAGTGTCTTTTGTCTGTTTTGTGAAGAGAGCTGGACTGACACGCAAGCATGAGTATATCTTAGCTGTTGGGTTGTTTTTTAAAAAACTCAGGCCACATTTTTCACTTTTAGCCAGTAATACCCACAGGACGCAATTTTGAGTTCAAAGGTCGCAAGACTGCTAGCTGATATGCTAACGGCTGAAGTGAGCTTCAAATGACAGCTCATCTTCTCTTCTACAACAAACGACGTTTGATTCTATCCCTTTCAGATTTTAAACTTAAACAGAGTTAAACATGAATGCACAATTTCATCATCATGTGACCAGCCGCAACACAGCGACAAGCACTGAAATAGATACAAGTAAGGGGAAGCTGGCATCAGGTGTCAGAACGTAAAACACGAGAATGGAAGCAAAATATAGCCATCGCGTCACACACAACTACTTCAAACCAGAGTACAGGCGGTCTGGGGCAGAGGCGAGGTCAACTGCCTGCTTGAGTGAGTTGTCAGAACATTGCTGTGACATTGTAGCATTAACTATAGTCTAACTGCGTTAGAAAGCTAGGAGCTAGGTATGAAATGAGAATGGACAAAATCAATTGCTTGCTTGCAGACAAAGTCTCACGCACACACACTCTCTCGCTGCTACAAGAGAACTGCACAAGGCCGTCCAGGTACTGACCATCAGAATTCTTCCATTTCTCAGTTCTGTATTGCATTTTAGTCATTTAGCAGACACTCTTATCCAGAGCAACGGAAATAAAATAACATTACTATTATTAAGTATTGGTTTGCTAGACTGTAAACACATTTTTGATGAGCAGCTGCAGTGGGTCTGGTGTATTAATGCAGTGAGCTTTAACTTCAGGGGATAAATCAAGGGATGGAAGGTTTAGGACCGCGGTCCAATAAACCGGCACACAGGATAGAAGGTGCAGGACCGCGGTCCAATAAACCGGCACACAGGATGAAGGTGCAGGACCGCGGTCCAATAAACCGGCACACAGGATGAAGGTGCAGGACCACGGTCCAATAAATCGGCACACAGGATAGAAGGTGCAGGACCGCGGTCCAATAAACCGGCACACAGGATGAAGGTTTAGTACCGCGGTCCAATAAACCGGCACACAGGTTGACACAGGTAAGAAGGGAGACAGGCATGTCTGCGAGGGTTCTGAACTGGGTCCAGAAGACTCTGGGGGAGTGTAAGGGGGGCATGTTAGTCAGCGAGTGACCTTATGTCCACCCCAGTTAGAGCCGTTGAGAGGCCAAAGGTTAAGAGCATTACTGGTGAGCAGTGGTGAAACGCTGAGGAATGGGCAGTAAAGCTTGTTATGACCTTGTTGCATCAGAGAAATAAACCAAACGGCTTGAGGCAAAATACAAAACGATAAAAACAACCTTTGAAAATGTTGAAATGTGTTGTTAAACTCTCCCACCTTAATTCTGCCACTAAGCCCAGGTTCTGGAAGTGCTGATGTCATTCCAAAATATTTATTGGCATTACTCAGCATTACTGACACATTTTATTAGGAATTATTTTACCACAATTCAGGATCGTAGTTGTGGATAATAAAGAGGAAGCCAGCAGTAAAGTATTCAATGAATTTATTTAATACTTACAGCTTTCAATATTATAAATAAAGCAGAACAGGTTTTCACTGCTTTTTCATTGTTCAAAATCAATCCTTGGCAAGTTAACTCAGTTTTGTTTCCAAAACTAAACTTTGTTGCACGTTTGTAAAACCTGCAAAGTCAGGATCTTCGGAAGAGCAACAATCCAAATTTAGTTTAAAGGAGAAACGAGAGAGAGATGCTGCGCGGCGTCTGGAACAGAGAATGAGAAAGGGACGGACGGATGGACGGACGGACAGACACGGAGAAGAATGAGGTCATTTTCAGATGTGGACCAGGGAGGGGGCTTGGCATGCAGTGACCGGAAGCGGAAGCTTGCGGTTAGTAAAACTCTCCCACTCTTACAGGGTTGTTGTAAAAGTGAGGTTAGAAATGTCTGGAGACGGATGCATTAATACAAAAGACCCACTCAGCTGTTAACAGTAGATTAAGCCATGGTAATAGCTGACGTGACCATGCAGGTTATCTATCACTGTCCTGCTGCCATGATTCAGCCATTGAACAGAATGGAAGAATGAAGAATGGAAGCAGCAAACATAACAGAGGATTCTGTGACAAGACTAGACCCTAAGAGGGTCTCAAACATGGAAATCAGTAAATAAAGCCCCTGAATATTGTTGCCAGGTACCATGTGTTAGCAGTCGCGCAGAGAATAACGTGACACGTGACACATTCATCAGGTCGTTGTCAAAGTAATGACTTTCAACATGAAGATGTGGAAGCACAAGATGTGGTGTTTCATTTGTTCAGCTCAGTGACGGTACAAAATCAGCGCGTGAGCGCCCCCTTCTGAATTGCACTGAACACTGTACATGTTCTGACCGGAGGTACTCGAGATTCATACTGTTTTGGAAACTAGAATGTCCTCCACTGCAGGAGAAACTAAAGCATTCTTTGGCAGCAGATACTTCCTCATATGCACAGCCCACTAAGCCATCACACATAGAAAAATGGCCACATGACTGGATTATATATGAATTCTTTGAGCAAGACAATGGAATGTTTCTTGAAGCTGAGAGGAATGGTGCTGGAATAGTCCCTTGTAGGTTCCTACACAGGTCCGATGTTGACAAGCCAATTCGTTGCACAAGTTGCGTTTAGTGCGATAAGCTACAGACTTAATTCTGAATGAATTTACAATCAGGCCGAACCTCAGATAAAACGGAGAACCTGTAATGTATTTCTCATCGTGCTTGTTAAAACTGTGTAGCAAAAGTTCAAACAACTGACTGTGGCTTGCCTGTCCAGTCATGCTCTCGATACAGGCAGACATTTCTACTCGATGTTTGTAAAGACACTACCCCTTTCCCTCACACTCGTATAATGAGCCCTTATTGTAATGTATTGTATTGTATAACTAACTTGGAGCAGTGGAACATGAGTATATCCGAGAGGAATGGAAAACTATGCTTAGCCATAGCAACTATGGCTAAAACATGAACCATGTGGGTGTCGCTTCATCGTAAAGCTGAAAGATAATAGCACCTTTGCTAAAGTTTCTTTCTCACAAACAATGAGAAATATGTGTTAATACCACCAAACGACAAAAACACTGAAGTTGACAATCTCCAGGGTTGCAGGCAAATACAGTTCAACCTTAACTGCGGTGACTCTTTCCACTGGTCCCTGCAATCTTACACTGACCAAATCAAAACTCTGGCAACCTGCCAAACGCATGTATTTAATAGCTTCTTCTTTTTAAGTGTAGACGGAAAAAAAAAAAAGACGCTTTTATAAAAAAATGCTATCTAGCACAATTTTATTAAATGCGATTAGCAGATTGTCAAAACTTTGATTTGGTCCCAGCCTTAGAGTAAACACATTGACAGAAGACCGCAATGTCATTTTGTTTGTGTCATTAGTATAAATCCTATGACGGAAAGGAGTAAAAAAATGTAAAAAGTATTAAACGGCATTGTGCATACTACAAACAAATGATAATTGTAAAACCTTTAAAGAGTAAATTGTACAAAAGTATGTGCATTCAAATTGAAATGTGAAGGTTATTTTAACATAAATGCACGTCACTGAAAATGGTTCGGTCATTCCCCTGCACAGCACAAGGAGTTACCTACAGATCTGTGCCACGGGTTCAAGAGCTTCTGTAAACGTGTTCTTGGTGGGCGGCCTGCTCACCACTGCACAACTCACACACCCAGCAGTAAGAACAGGCCTAGGCAGTCTCAAATTAAAGTGCTTTCAGTGAATCGTTTTTGGTTACTTAAGAACTTAAAAACAAAATAAAAAACAAAAAACTTAATTTAAAGCACAGAAAAAAAAAAAAAAGGATTGGCATTTGGTAAAGAAAACCGTCTATAGGTCGGGCTCCACATCAAACGTCAGGCAAACAGGCTTAAACAGAATACTTTGCAGCCATCGAAATCATTCAAAAATGCTGTGAACTACCATCTGACCATGTGCACATCTTTTCTAGACGCTCGAGTCCGAGCAATCCATTCAACTTAGAGGTCTTTAATAGGGTTTTGAAGTCCGGTTTAGTCAGACTTTAAGTTAGACAATCACAAAATTGAGGATGTAATAGAGTACTGCTTGTGCACGTGGTTAAACAGAGGCCACAATAACAACATGTTCTAGCCTGGGGCTCAGACGCATTCTGCCTTGCAAGAATTCTAAGTGAGCCTGGAGGCCAACTGCTCCTCTGCCCACTGCAGCAGGCAGTGGAGGGAGGGGGATCCAGCCTCTGCATACATCTGAAGTAGAACCTCCTGCAGCACACAAAGCAGGGGCAGGCCCAGGCTCAGCATCTCGTATAGGAAGGTGCAGTCCTCCTGGCGGTCCCTCAGACGGAGGCCTGCGGCCCGCACAGTACTGTGCACCCAGCCGGACAGGCGCCGTGGCGTGTCATACACGGCCCGGGTCACATGCACGGGCCAGCGCAAGCTTCTCCTGAGGAGGGAACTTGGGGTACCTGGGGGTTGCCGCTGCAGGCTGGTTCCATTAGGGGCCGGTTCCCCAGGTCTCTCAGTGTCCCTGGGTCTGGGGCCCACCTGAAGGACAGAGCCAGGACAGGAAAAGACACAGGCAAGCTTCAGCCACCACGCACTGCAGCCCAAAATGACAATAATCCCAAAGCATTGAACAGCTGGTGACTCAGCGATGACATTGTCAAATGCTCATAGCCAGTGGGTTTTTAGGGGATATGGGGATATGCATTTTAACGGTGAGCTCCCAGGTTACTGAACTTTACAGGGGATATGCATTTTAACTGAGTGCTCCTGGGTTACTGTGCATCACAGGTGATATGCATTTTAACTGAGTGCTCCTGGGTTACTGTGCATCACAGGGGATATTTTAACATTGAGCTCCCAGGATACTGAGTTGCACAGAGGCAATGCATTTTAACACTGTGCTCCACATTTGTCTGTGAACTAACTCGGGTGACACTTCACAGCAAGTGTCTCTAAATATTGTGCAATATAGTTACAGTGTAAATACATGTGGACTGGCATATAATTACAGTATTACGCATAATTGCTGTGTACTTAATGAGTTATACTTTCTGTATGAGTTAAATATTTCTGTATTACTGTATCAAAAAAGATTGCGTGAATAACCCCTATTATTTTGGGTTTAAACCAATTTTAACCTAACAATGCCTTTGTTTTCAGGGGACAAACCAGCATATCGACTGACACACTAGCTATATTAGTATTGGGGCAGTTTAAATTGATTACTATGCATGAATGTTACCTAATATAATGCAGCTTGTATCTTCTGTTCCTCCCTTCATTTTATAAACTGATTTTCACCCCTTTTTATCCATTTCAAGATATATTCCTGGATTTTTTTAGAAAGTAATGGGGCTTACTCATTAAATGTACCCCAGTAATTATGTATATATACCACATGTGACTACTGCAAATACACAGTATTCAGAGTAACTTAATGGAAAGTGTTAACCTTGTTAGTTTTAGTGTCAAAAGTATTAAAATAAAAATAAAAAACGTAATGAAGAAGAGACTCTTTGACTACCTTGTTTGAGTTGAACGCCCAGCTCCCATCAGTTGTGCAGGAGTTGATTTTGCGTTGAGCAAAGTGAGGCTTGCAGTAAAACTTGCCTGCCGATACATTGAGATTCATTCAGAAAAGCCGTTGGTTTATTTACAGCACTGATCAGAGGGTAAAGTCTGAGACAGGTAAAAAGCAGCACATTTGGAGGCTCATACCCTGCTCCGAGTCGAAGGCGTGGTTGCCCACACGCAGGGTGGAGCTGCAGGTGGTGCAGCGGAAGCACGTCCTGTGGAAAAAGCGCCCCTCTGCGCTCAGTCGCTCCATCACGTACACGCGCCTCTCGCAGAAGTGACACGTGTCGCTGCCGCCCAGGCCCACCGGAAACGCCCTCCTCGTGGAGCTCTGAGGAAGGGGAGTGGCGGTGAGGGCCCAACTTTAATGGCTCATCAGGAAATGCACCAGGAATGACAGGCTGAGGTGTCGCCTAAGCCAGGCAATCATCCCGGCAGGATGCACTTCTGCACGGACAGAAAGTCAGTCATTGCATCAAGCAAATATTACTCAAAATCTCCAGGTACTGATCAACCAAACAGAAGTGCCTCACTAATAAATAAGACATAGGCAGGAACCTGCTCCCTAGCTGAAGGCTAGGAAATGCAACCAAATACCCCAGTGTCTGATTGCTTCAGTAAAAATGATCCATTACTTATTTAGATCACAACAAATACAACAGACATCATTTAACATTGCATTAATGACTATAAGAAACACTTTTTTCAGTCAAAGAAATTAACTGCCATAACTTAAAACATGACTTAATATTTAGAAGATGGCAAGGATATCTAACACAAATATTTATATAATTTTCCAAAATTAAAAAATTCCAAAGTTTACAGGCTAGACTAGTGCAGCTGCAGGCACTAGCGCCATTACTAGCTTGCTAGCTTGAATCGAGTTTGCTTGTCGTGAAATACTGCGAAAAGTCAATGTTCTACACATTTCAACACTGCCTCTGATGATACAACTGTTTGTTAGTCTGTCGGTTTTTTGAGGTGTAAAAAGAATAATTACACCTGGGGATGTAGACTGAGTGAGCGGATGAGTGTGTGTGTTGGTCAGAGGGGGGTCCAACAGATTGCCGTTGTTGGGAAGCCTCTCATATTTGCATTACGCCACTGATTCATACTAGATCATAGTTATAAATTGATAGGTGATAAGAAAGTTATGCATTATAGTCTCATAAAAGCACCACTGGAACATGAACTGACCAATAGATTAACAGGACTAATAGCCCGCCCTATTAGTTGTAGCTAAAAGGTGGAACCTTACAAACTTCGCTAGTTTGAATCCAGCTAATTTCATTCGGCAATTGTGACCAGGAAAGCACAGAAGGAGGCCCGAAGGAGACCGTAATTGGAGGAGACTGGTTGCATTTTTCTCACCCTCCCTAGTTGGTGCCGCAGAGTGTGCGAAAAGGAAAATGTAGGATTTGAAGTTGCTACGCTGTGGACCGAATGCAAAGAGGAGGAGCTGATACATTAGGTGGAGAGGCCAGATAAATGTACAGTGATCCTGCAGCACCCAAAATACACAAAAACTGAAGATATTCTTGAGTCTTTTGTTCTTTGGAGAAAAAGAAAACCCCAAAGCCGGCAGAACTTTGCCCTTTGGACTGACCATGAGTTGGCTAAAGCCGGCAGAACTTTGCCCTTTGGACTGACCATGAGTTGGCTAAAGCCGGCAGAACTTTGCCCTTTGGACTGACCATGAGTTGGTTAAAGCCGGCAGAACTTTGCCCTTTGGACTGACCATGAGTTGGCTTCCGAATCCCAGTAAGCATGGCAAGGTTTGAGCTGTCACAGGTGGGGCAGGGTGCTGATTATCACCATCATTGGGCTGAGAGTCTTACCACCGGGGGAGGAGGTGAACAGGCAGCTTTGGGTCGGTGGTCATTCTCATAGAGGACTGCCAGTGTTTCTGCCATTGCACCAATAACAGTGGAGACTCTCCCGACAGTCCTCTGCCAGCCGGAGAGAGAGAGCGAGAGCGAGAGAGAGAGAGACAGAACAGATTGCAGCTCCAGAAAACACAGGCAAGTCAGGACAAAGGTGGGAGAAAGAGAAGC
>JAOVYW010017755.1:0-34921 GCA_025775045.1 Hiodon tergisus | reverse complement strand
CCCAAACTTCTCTATGTATTTTGAGTTTTCTATAGAAATATTTTGTAACTAGGAGTTGAGTTCCTTGAAGCTTGACAGTGGGAATGTGTGAAATGCTGTATACAAAGGAACATAGCATTTATAGTTTTTTTTAGTCCAAGGTGTACATTCATTTCCGTATAATTAAGGGCAAATGAGAATTTTGCCATTTGGTCAGGCAAGTTTATATTCTTATTTTTTACTGTTAGAATGTTTAAAAAACAAAAACAAAAAAACAGGCATCTTTTTTAAATTACCCAGCTTATACTTTTGTACTGTGTACCATGGTATAAAAGATAGCATTTCAAACAGGAACTTAAAATGAAATGTATGGAACATCCCTCTCTTGCAGATAGTTTGAATTAAAAAAACTAAACTAAACAGATGCCTTAGAAAAACAGGGTAACATTTGCTGCATCACAAACTTGTTTTTCTTTGCAAGTAAAAAACATGCAGGTACAATCCATTTAACAATTATTGTAGAAAATTAGATTTCCCTTACAATATGACTTAGAATATTTGAATTGATCAGTAACATCAAATGTTATTGATTAAATTACGTTTTGGGAGGCTAACAATGCAAGAAAAAAATAAAGTACATAAAAAACTAAAACTGTCTACATCCATGAATAACAAGACCAACCTTGTTTGTCAACCAAGATCATTTTTATTTAAAGCACGTTGAGTCGAAATAAATCATTACACTTGGTTTTTCTGAAGCAAATCTTCAAATCAAGTGCTCAGTGCTAAATTTGTGCTCTTACTCGCACGGTTCAGGCAGAATTGATGGAGGACAGAGGATAGTGGTGTGAAATTTCCCCCCCCAGCCAGAGTATCCCGTTAGTGAACAGGGTTGAAATGAACAAACTTTCCGCCCATTAGTAGAATTGTCCAAGAAACCAGCCGTAGTATACCAAATCACTTAACATGTCATAAGCCTGTCTTTGACACGAATGCATTTAAGGTCAGAAACAAATATGAATAAATATAAACACTACTAATAATTTAAATGAAAGCAGACAAGTGCAAGTTCTAAGTTTTGGTGCTACGCGTTTTCGTAGTGATGTTATTGTTGTCATCGTCTTCCTTTACGGGGGTTCCCTGTTGAGAGACAGTGCCATTACATTTTATACCTGTGCTTACAGACCATTGCAGAGAAGCATGTTACATCATGAAAACTTACTCTATCTCTGTTACATGCAATTGTTGCATCCAACCTTTTTCTGAATTCAAACTTTATAAATTCCAGATAATATTGCATTATATGGACATCTTGACTACCATTCCTTCAGTATCAATATAAATGTTTAAATCGCTTGTTCAACGTGTATAAATTGCAGGGAAACATGCTTAGCGCTGCCTTACCAGTGAGGCCAGCGTCTCACCCTGCTCTGACATATAGCTCCTCGCGTTCATTCCAAGAGGTCTCAATGACTGCAGCCTGGAAGAGAGCAGTGTTATAAAGGATGTACACATGTATAACATGACCCCATTATAATGACGCCTTTTAATTACACCTCTGAATTTTGTTTCTAAAGATATTTTCCAATGCCAAATGGTAGTCAATATACTTCAGACATTAGGTAGCAAGAACTATACTGAAGCCACACAGAAGCAAATGAGACTAGGGAGTACATGAATACATTAAACAAAAAGGTAGAACAGACACCTCTCCAGCTGCTTATTACAGAACAAAGCCACCGCCTGCGATTCAGCCTTCCAAAAGTCCTGCAAACAAACACACCATAGAGTGACAAGCCTTTCTAATATAAATGATGGAATAAGCCTTTCGTAATTAAAAACCTCTGTACACTAAAAATCCTGTAACACTGCCTGCAGAAAAATTAAACACCCGTTGGAAATATGGTAATAAGACAAACCATAGTTTCCCTCTCGATCTCCTTCAGGGAGTGGCAGTCCTTCTCCAGATTACCCAGCTCGTTCACCACCATGACCTGGAACCTCTCGAGGTGCCTCAGCCTGTGAGCAGACAGGAATGCAGAATTTGGCTCACCCACTCATTAGAAATTCACTACAGCCTGGCCACATGTGAGCCATGAGTCTCCCTGGTAAATAGCACCAATGGGCCCTTAGAATAAGGCTAATTTCAGTCAGACAAAGCAAAGCAGCTCTCCAGGACTAGGTTAGCCATCTAAGATGTAGAATTACCAGCATTTTTTTTTGTGTGTGGGGGGGGGGGGGGATTAGCATCAACCCCATCCCCGTTGTTGGAATGTTTATTCCAGAGGTCTTAAACCACAATCCTTACGGGCTGCAGGGTCAGAAGGTGTTAATTTTCCCTCAAACCTTAACGGTTTAATTAGGGTAATTATGTTGGCTATAAATTCAATATGGTGGTTCCAAGTCTAATTCAGCTGCTAATAATTAAGTAGCTTGAAAAGCCACAGACCCCATTCCTAAGAATTACAGTTTGAAATCCCTGATTTACTCTATACAAACTGCTCCCGAGAATGGCAGGCAACATTATAGTGTGCCGCTATACGTAAACGTGTTCACATGATTCTTTACCTGTGAGTGTGCACAGAGTTCAGCAGCGAGGTCACGCTTTTCTGACATTCGGAAAGAGACTCTAAGGATCGAGTTTCTATCTTCTTGTACCTGGACTGAAAGAGAAAGCAAGAATGTTTGATGTTACCCTAGAAAATTACACAGATCATTACAAGTCTGGGATTTAACTTAGTTCTACTTAAGGATTTTAGGAGATTTACATTTTTAGTATTCAGAGAACTTAAGGGTTAAAGTTCTTATGGGACGTCATTCAAAGTCACTATTATGCCATTACCGAGAAGTGCTCACTCAGTTGGTTTTTGAAGGTTTGAAATGCATCAATGACACCAGAACCCATCTCCGTATCAGAATCATAGTCTCCTGTGAACATTTCGGTGGGCCTGTCTTTGGGAAAACGAGAGTCAGAATTTAAAACAGAGCTGCAAAGATAATTTTTTTACAGAGCAGGTCCCTGGGCAGTGGCCAGACACTGAACGAAAATTTACATTTCAGTTACGCGAGAGGAAAAAAAGACACTGTGTACCCTTTCCCCAGAATCGAGAGCAGAATAGAAAGTGGGTCAAGCTGCAAGCGGAGCAGTCACAGCCATTGCAGGGGCTGGACTTGGCAAGCAGTGAGGTCAGAGTGGCTAGTAGCCATGAATGCATTTGTCAAGAGGAAATGGCCAGGGCAACTTCCTTCAGACTGGGAAGGAGAATATTCAGGGAAGCATATATTTAATCTCGGTTTCCCATGGGAACCATCCTCTGAATCGGCTTTGTAATGAATGAATACACATGGTAATACAAAAACACAAATGCCAAATTTCTTTGTTAAACTTGAAAGGAAATTACAGGACTGTATGACTAGTGAGTAAAGTATGCTTCGGTCCTTGGCCGCCGCCTGCCAGTTCACTGGCACATGAACCAAAACCGGCACTGACCAAGGACAGAGAACAGGAGGGGACAACACTGCCATATAAACAGAATAGGTATTTGTACCATACCTGTGACGTCAAATTTCCTTTTTCTTGCTATAGGAGGCGTCTGGTTTATACCACTTGAACTTTCCTAAAGGGCATTCAAACCATAAAGAGCAAGTCATTTTTAGGAATCAAATAGAATTTTTTTTTAAAAGAACATATCACTTTACCGTATGAAGTATTGTTTGCCCACTCAAAATAAATGTTTTGTGCGTATGCATTTTCTGCCCAGTTGCTTTAATACATCTCAGCTTCTATCCTACCACCACACACAAGGAAGGTGAAGTTCAGGTTCAGCCAGTTGTGTACTACCGCTAGAACCACCTGATCACAATCTAAGAAATCTTACAGGGCACAGTCTGCAATAAGGCACCTTTACCATCTGAGCCACTCGGAGGGCCCACTCCAAAGACCATGTCTGTTTATTCTGAACAGCACTTTGTGTATGGTATGTACTGGTTTAAGATTTTAGTATTTATTTTTAAAAAAATTAAAGTGCGATTTGAAGAACAAATGTAGGTGGCATTACTGTACCATATATTTTGATTAAGACCCAAGGTTAATCTGAATGTACCTTTGAAATGGAGATGTCTTGGACTTCATCTCTCAGAAACACAGAGTCATCCAGTTCAGTTACCCCAGGAAGTCCTATCCAAAACACCCAAATATGAGCAAACACGCATGATAATTCAAATAAAAGGGCATAACATTAATTTCAATGTTAATGGATGCTTCCTCAGAAAATAACATACCTTCGTTATCATCGGGTTGAATTGGCATAAGTTTCAAATCATGCCCTTTGTGTTGAGAGAAAGAATCCGAGTTACTTCCTTCCATTAGCTTTGAACGCAGATGAGCAGAAAAAAGTTAGAAATTCATTCTAGAACAATGAACATTAAAATGAAAGAATTTGTCTCGCCGAAACTGACAAAACCAGACGACAAATTCTTGCATTATCCTCTATGCATGTTATAGTAGTGGTTAAAAATCAAAAGTAAAAAACTTTTTTTTTTTAAATGGCAGCAAAAAATAATTTTAGGTAAAATTGAACAAAGGAGGGAATTCACTAGAAATAAGTTGACAAATGTCTAAATGGTGTTCAAACTAGGACCAAATAAAAATTGAAAACCCACTATTCACATTCAATAGTTTTTCTGTATCAATTATTCTACTAAAATTTAAAAAGGCTGCACTGAAAACTAATTGCGATTAATGTTTTCCCCCAGCCTATGTCTTGCACAGGAAAAATGTGCGCTATGATGAGCAATTAATCATTTACAAAATGTTTTTACCTTGACAAAGCTGGGCTCCTCTGCACTGCTGGGGGAGGATAGTGGAAGAACTGAAGCAAGAAGAAAATTATAATGACCAAGAGATTTGGTAAAATGGGGCAATTCTGGACTTAATCGGGTTGCCAAAGATACTCATGTTGCAAATGCATTCTCTGCAATGTCTTACTCTTCAGTTTGGTTTTAATTTTGGGCTTCTTTCTGGTGTAGTCGATTCGGGAAGATCCTTGTCGTTGGAGACTCATACTTGTATCCAGTTTTGAATGACTGCTTTCGCTTGCAAAGGGGCTAGCTTTCTGAAAGTAAGCATTTTAAATAGTTGCCATTGTGGAAGACTGGGTATTACGCAAGTTTCCCTTGTTACTTATACTAAATGCAGAGTTAGATTCCATGATGGAACCACATTGGTCTAAATTAAAATGTGTTACCTTCTGGCTTTCTTTCCTTTTATCTCCCATGGTTGAAGTGGCTTTTGCAGGCCTGTAACACAGATCATCAGGTTAGGATTGGTGCACTATGAAGAACAGCATCATGAACCCTAATAAGAGTAATTTACAGTAGTGTTTAATCCCGAAAAATAAGACACCCATGTCTAAAGAAAATAACACCCCAACCACAGGCCATCAGTTACTTAACCAAACTACCCAAGAATATTCATCTGGGCATTCCAACTCACACCAAAAATCACAGGCCCATGCCTACATCCGAATTGGTATTGCACACAAATGTGTTTTTAGCTCATCTTTGATGAAAAAAGTGACACCGTACACCTAGATAATCCACAAGAAGGTCTAGGGCTCGAGCACCAACAACCATGTTCTGCAAATCTCACAAGCACAACGAACATGCCAGGAATGCGTTCCCACCCATCAGAAGAAGCAGAGCGACTGAACAACCTTGCCTTTGCCCTCATCACCTAAACAGACAGGGGATAAGGGGTAAAAACAGTCACTGAATGCCTTCATTTTCACCCAATCTCCAGCATGTACATCTTTACTGCTAGATCCTGTGAGGAACTACAAAATAAAAAATAAGCAGTTTGATTAAGGTACTTGGGGAAAGTCTCAATACCGACAGCTTGAAATGTATCCTGTACCTGCAGCACTGACCTGGAACCTCCTTAAAGCTGCCACGAATGATAGACTGTTTGTCTTCCTGACATGTGAAAACTCTTTATGCACGGCACTTTCAGTTACTGCAACCTGGGGCAGTCATAAGTTCAGACTTACTTTCACATTAGAGTAGAGCTGCAATTTTTGACATCAGAAACAATTTTATAAAACTACTACTACTCCCTCCCAAGCAAGAAAACACCATTTATAATAAGAGACGAGGGGTGTTCAGGACTTCCAAAATTCTAAGTAAAACCATGGTAGCAGTGTCATGATTTGCTTCTTTCTAAACCTGTATCCGCTCCAAGGTATGCGTCACAAATAAGCTGCTGTTAGTTGTTTGAAAGTAGTTTACTTAGCATGGGCTGTCTGTTAAAGAAAAGGGGGAAACTTGTGGCAGGGTAGTTCCTCCAGCTTTTAACCGAGAGCACAGATTTTACTAAGCATACAGAAGGGTTGGCAAAAGTTCTAACCCTAACTGAACTGTCACACCAGCACCAAACCATAATCTACGTGAAAGCAAGGGACAAACCTCTGTGTCAGAGTGTTCATGTAGATTGTAGAGAGTCTTTTTCCTGGGGACACCAAAAATACATGAGGGACTCGTGTTCTCGGAAGCTCTCAGAAATTGGGAGAAACATTTATATTTTTAAGACTCACTGTAGTGCCGTAGATGTGTTTTGATTCCTTTCAGCAACGGGTGGCTCCTGTAGGAGAAATCACTATAAATACATTTATTGAAGAAATAATAAAATAAAATAAAGTTCCTTAAAGCAATGCTGCATTTATCAGAATCCGCATTAGCAGGTAGTGAGCAGAGCTTTTTACCTAGGGGACAGAACTTACTTCACCATCTTCCACAGATTCTAGACCTGTGGGACTGACAAAGAGCAATATAATGTGCTTGTGAAAAGTTCGCACATTTACAAATATGTCTCAAAACACCCCTTCCTAGACGGTATGCAAGAAAAAAAAAAATGTTTTAAAGGTTTTCAAAAACACATACCTAGGCATTGATTCTCTTTTCACAGACTGATGATTTTGGAATTCTAAAATGGGAAGAAAAAAAAAATGTATATGCTCAATAGTAGGAACATTTCATATTGACTCAGTAACCCAATAATCATATTTCACTACATATACAGATTAAAAAAATAAACTTACCCTCAAGCATGTCATGTTTGACCAATGTTTGTCCTTCCAAATGGACAATTTTCTGAGTGGAAAAATGTGGAAAGTAAAATTTTGTTAAAAACAATATAAACTTACATCAAGTCCTGCTCTTACTGTATGACAAACTAAAAACAACTTATTTAACTTGAAGTATGTGACATTAGTGAAAATGTGTTACCGACTGTGGTTCTCCGAATAGACTCTTTACAACATTTTGGATGTCATACTTTGAGTCAAAAATTATTTTAACTGCTTTTCCTTTCGTCTTGCTGTGAGAGACAGAAACAGCCATATGAACGGTCAATATTTTCTCGTCATCTCTCTCTGAGGGGAGGAAAAAGGAAAATATGCCCATATTTGATAAATTATTAAAATATGATTTTTAAAATAGTTGCCAGAATAATTAAGTATGACAGCTAAAGTACATTTCAGTGCCATAGGTATTGTTCTCATGGTGCAACTAAAATTAAATTTTAATTTAGTTTTTTTTTTTTTTTAGACAAAACATTTATCTGAGGACGACTGGAATACTCTTGGGCACACACGATGGAACTACAGCAAACACAGAAAATGCACTTACCCACAACGCTGTATCCACCAACAGCTTCTTTTGCCAAATTAATTGATTCCCACAACTCACCCTACACACCAATACAATTAAAGGGAAAATATTGCTATGAATGCAAACCTTTTAAGAGAAGCCATCTGTAGACAAAGAAACCAATGTATCCATCTTCTGTGTTTTTTTTTGTTGGGCAGTTTATAACGGTTTATGAAACTGAGTGCAAATTTGATTGTGGTAACATACTGAGAATATCGTGGCCACTAACGATGTAATGTTAATTTGTTCGGGAGAGCAACGAAAAAATGTTAACCTACCTCTGGATCATTTACAAAGAAACTAATGCATGATGTACCAAGGTTGAAATCAATCCAAAACTTGTCCAGGTTCTCATCATCCGGCATGAACAACTACAAGTCAAGTTTTCCATTTTAAACAAAGCAGTACATTTAGACGTTCCACAGGTGGCTGAGTAAACAATTACATTCGGTGCTTGTGTTTTCAGGGATCAAAGATTAAGCGTCTGAAAAATTAGAAGATGGTAAACAAAAAGGATAGCAGTTTAGCAAATACAGCTGTACTCACCTCAGTTAAATCCAGAAAAGCTTTCAAGCAGGGAAATGTGAAAACCCTGTAAAAAAAAAACAAAGACATAAAATGGGATGAATTATAGGTGCCAAGACATTAATTTTAGATGCTACATTTAAACCAAAATAAAGATCGTAAACTATACTAAAAACACCTTACAGACCTTAAATGGGGACTGAAGCAGAATTTAGAAGCTGTAACCATTGTACAAATTAACTTGAGTCTATGTACTGCATGCTCTTATGGTCGTCAGCAGGGGTCAGCGTCTCCCACTTGTATTGGTTTAGACAAGGTTTCGTCCATAATGGCCTGGTGCTCAAATGCTAGTCTTGCTTCGGTTATTTAGCCTTTTGTTCACAAACGTTGAGCCAAACTGAAGCTAAGATGCTTACCTTTTTCTTGACTGGAATATTTCAAGCAATGCAAAATTTACCTACTACTAATACTCAACCTGAAACCCGAATGTGCCTGAAGTTTCCACAAAAGACAGACGCCAAACAACCACTGAAAGTTCAACAGTAGTCCATGTTTCACACAATATTGGAGGGATTAATGTATCAAGTAAAACAATGAGAAGACAAGGAATTGAAACACACCTCCGTTCATTTCCAAAAGAGCTGTTGACTTCATTAAGGAATCTTCTGCAATCCTTAATAAAAGTAAAGGAAATGAAAAAATTTTTTAGTGGTGTACCAAATACAATTTGCAACAAAGGCTAAAATCATCATTTAAAGTTCTTGCTCAATTTAAGCACACGTGATGAATGGGGAAACAAAAACACAAATCTAATTGACAAGCTGCAACTTACAGTCTCGAATTCCCGATCGTTTATTGATTTGAAGGAGTCTGCGAAGGCAGTGTTTGAGAACCACTTGTACACCAGTTCCTCCCTCCACTTCCGTACAGTCATGCGACAAAGTGCTTCCGAAATGGCCACTTGCATTTCGTAGTCTGAAAAGGGTGGACATTCATTCTACTTATCCAAGAACTGAAATTCATTATTTATTAAACAAAACAAGAGATTGGGCTCATTCATCTCTAGTTGACACATAACTGCCTACAAGTAAAGCTGCTATGTATTCAAAATGTCTGATATCTTAGTGGCCTGAACTTACCACCAATTTCAAGAACCACCTTTGCAAATTCTTCACTGAAATAAAAGCATTTCATTAAAAACAGCAAGTAACATCAAGTTAGTTCCTTATAAAATATAGAATATTAAAGTGATTAAAATACAATCTTACAGTAACAAGACAATTATTATATTAACAGGCGCAAATACTAAGAGTGAGGGTGAACATATGATTTTTACCCACTTCAGCACAATGACATTGATAACTAGATAACTTGAGACAGAAAACTGAAAGATTGCATTAGAGTTTAGTTGGTGCAGTATGAAACCTTTAGAAAAACATACAGGAGCAAGCAGTGATCATCGGAGAGGCTGAGTTTCCTTCTCTCGTCTTTAGTTGTTCTGTCAAGAATTGAATTGATTGTTCGGACAGCCTGAAACAAAAGGGTAACGGTAACTTAGTACCTTTTTCAAAACAATCTGATATAATGCACTTATATATCGTACATTAACTTAATAATTAAACCTGTACATGTGCGTACACACCCATTGTACTGTCAAGGTTAATATGCAAAGACACCATGTTTTCCAATTCATTTTTAAAGTATGCACACATATTTATAACTACTAGTTTATGAAAGTTTAATCTATGCAACAAATCTATCGATCACTGTATGCCCAACCTTTCGTCTTACCTCCAATCGCAGCCCGAATGAGATGTCAGCATCCGTAACAAGCATACCAAATCTCAGCACAAATATATCCTGGATCTGGCATTTTCCTGAAAATAAAACTATAAATTTAATTGAAAAAACTATACAACAATTTAAAAATTATATTAGTGATGATGAAAGTAGTAAAAACCTTCCAAGCTGGTCCGACAAATGCTCTAAGGGGACAAAAAGAGAAACAAGAAAATGTGAGAAGAAAATTTGACAGGACAGACATGAACAGGACAATAATGCCAAAAACACAATCAATTTCACTCACCATGGAAACATCATAGAACTCCTCAATTAGATTCAGCAGACCTTTAGACAATTTCAGCTCCTCAATCTTTAGGAACTCTGAGGCTCTCTCAAACCACATCAGCATGTACAGTTAAAAAGAAAAAAAACAAACAAAACAAGTTTACAAAAGGCACAAATTTTTTTTTTTTGCTGCCATAACTTTAAGTCATCATTGAATTCCGAGTGAAAACTAAAAGATGAAATACATGGTTTGGTCGTATGACTTGAATTTGTATAGAATACGAGTTTATGAAAACGGTTTTAATCTAGTCGAATTATTCGTTTGCTCGCGATCTGCTAATGTAATTATAATACTGGTTATATATTTACTTACACAGAAATGGCAATAGAGCAGCCTAACATCACAACTAACACTTATCTTCAGAACAAGGCCTTGTTGAATGAAGAAGTCGACGACCTCTTCGTCGCTTTCGCACAACTTCTCAATAGCTCTCAAAATCAGAGAGATGTTACCAAACTCATTTCTGTCCAGTTCCTATAACATATTTAAATTATAGAGTTAATAAATGTAATATATTCTAATGAACGGTTTTTAGCAACATTTTATAATTTAAGACGAAACACTGCTAAAATTTGGTCAAACCTACACAATACGAATCGTGTAAACAAGGACAACCGAAAAAGTGTAACACCTTACTAGCAACTTTGTCCAGCCTGTTCATCAAGGACTTGCTCGTTTTCTCCTCCAGAAGAGCACCTGTGATTTTTCCAGCATCGTTATTTGTGAAGGCGTCTTCGAGGGTGGATTCAAACTGAAATAAATGGTATCGAATTTACCACCTTGTAATATTCGAGATTATAGTGCATGTAGACCTAGTCTTTCATTGAAACATACAAAATATCCTCTTAAAATTTATATTAAGGTTAACCATTAAACTATTCAAACAATAAAACATTTCTAAATCTACGAACTGTTAGATACGAGGAGTTAAGCATTGTTACAGCCATTGTAAAATACAATGGAATCCGTTGTTAAATCAAATAGTGCAACATTATTTTGTCATTGTACCACCGACATACCACCAAGGATATTCCTGTCAAAAATACTAATTTAAACAGCTTTCAGATAATATAGACGTAGTAGCAACAAAATATAAATTGTACTTACACTCATATCTTTTCCGTATGTCTTTCTAGACTCCCTAAGCAAAAGCAACGTATGCTACATTTGTCACAGGTGATTCCAATGAGCAAAACAAGAGGGCAAATTATTGAACAAACATTCGTATTGTTTAGATATTTCCTATAAAAAATGTTTTTAATTGAAATAAAACAAACACGCGTACAGCCAAGTGGTGTTATTTTTTTAAACGGACAATTTTAGGAAAAAAGTTTCGAGAGAACTTGAATTTGCCCTTCTCGGCTCACAGGTGTAAACTGTTGGCACAGATGACGTAATAATTTCACAATTCACTCCAAGTAGACCTGTAAATGTGGCTAACAGAGTCAAAGTTGACGTTTCTATACTTGCGAAATAAGTCATATAATTATTCTAATATTCCTACTCCATATAGGTTATTTAGGAATATAAATTTTCATAATATTTTGGAAACTTATGTTCAGTTTATTTCATCCTTTTAAATACTCGATATAACGCCATTTCAACAATAATGTGGGTTAATGCAGATCTAAAGAGATAATCTGCAATGATAAAAATTAATGGCTGTGGATGTTTCAACATATTAATAAAATATTTCCATTGAGCAAGAAGTTGCAAAAGCCTTTCTGGTACGGGTTCATAATTGGCTAGTTCATTATCAATTAAACATCGATTTAAAAAAAAATTAGAACACAATTGACTGCAAAGTTTAAATTTTTTCAGTAAGCTTTTAAGAAACCTTTTTAATTTACATGAAGAGTATACGCCGTGCCCGTTCTCCAGTTTCTCCAAGCAAGCCGTTTATTGCGGGATATAATTAGACTACAGTCAGACTATCGTCAAGCGATTTTAACTAGACATCTCTTTGGTGTCTTTATCGTTTCACAAATGTGTTTTATTAAAAACATTAATATTGAAATGTAGGCTACATGTGTCACTTGACTAAAAACTGAACTTATTGTATTAATGACACTTGAAAAGGATATGGCTGTTTGATCTTGACGTCATGGTATGTAGATAGCTCGATATATAGATAGATAGGTCTACTTTATTTATCCCCCATGGGGAAATTTCGGGTCAGTAATTGATCAATTTAGTTGATGTGTCACTTTATGAAGACCAAGAGGCGGCCACTGAATTGACAGAAGATCGTATGGATACTTTGATTAATTTTCCATTGCAGCCTACAGCTTGTCTACTTAACATGAACATTTTGGGACCTCTTACATAAGTCATTTGTTAATCAAATTTAACTACAGATTTCACGGCAGTTTGGTTGAATGGCCCCAATGGTAAACAGATACACTATAATTCCATGAATAGGATTTGGCAACTTTTTCATTAGCAAACATCGGTGAATTTCTGTTAAAGAGATGTAAAACCTTTCTAGTGAGACCAGGTTTGGAGATAACGCGTCAGTCTTATTCTAATAATAAAGACTGAGTGTTCTTAATGTTTTCTAAACAATCACAGATATGATCTGACATTTTCCTTCTTAACGGTCAAGTGTTACAATGTATATATCACTTCCAATTATCTCATTTGACGTCGTTTTGTGTTTTAGCCGTAAACAGTGTGGATAGTCAACAAAAAGTGCAGTCTAAAGCAAAATAATAAAAAATTAATAGCAAGAAAAAACGTTATTATTTATAACGTCAACCTAGCCAAAACTGTCTAGGTGGGTCTTCTAAATTTCCAATAGTTCGGACAGTGCTAATGTTAATAAGGGCACTATTTAAATAGCCTATACGAAAACAAATCTTTATTTTCAAAATAAATTTTGTTTTGTATAACTGAATTATATTGCATATATTAATCCATATAATTAACATGTCACAAAGCTGGTAACCAAATAGTATACTCCTATATTAAATAAATGTGAACAACATTTACATTACATAAAGGTGTCCACGGATAACACCTACTTTAATTTAAACTGAAATATTGAAAGTGAAATTACTTTTTTTATGTTGGATTCCAATCCCGCAGCCGGCATAATCATGCAATCCACCTCACGTTTTAAATCAGGTTCAAAGTGGTCCTGGACAGGAGCTTCAGGCAAATACAATTGTAGAT
Organism: Hiodon tergisus; assembly: GCA_025775045.1. Taxonomy (NCBI): domain Eukaryota; kingdom Metazoa; phylum Chordata; class Actinopteri; order Hiodontiformes; family Hiodontidae; genus Hiodon; species Hiodon tergisus. The sequence goes on along the minus strand of JAOVYW010017755.1, from coordinate 21,411 downwards.
ACGCACTGGGGGGGCTTAAATCAAATCAATTGCTCCAGGCGGGTATCAGTTATATTTTAACCTTAATATGTGGTATTTATTCAATTCCCATGTGAAAATCTTAAGGAGCCTAATTTCATAGCAATACGATTTTACTATTGTTACTAAAGCAATCGATGGCAAGCTGTTTCATTTTATATTTTATTTTATATCAATTGTCACCTTTAATTTAGTTCCCTCTTTTGGACTTTAATTTACACAAATTAAATTACCTTACATTCGTGCGGCATGAATTCGTATATACAGCCAATATTAAATGAACGTTTTGTCTTGTGATCGGATCACGTTTACGCGTTTTCCTTTTTTGCGTACTAGAAAAACTTCTCGCAATTCAAATAGAGTTGAATTTGATACTTGCCATTTTCGACCCATTTTCTTTCTTTGCAAGGATCATGAATACAAAAATGAAAGTGCATTTAGAGACACTAGTTGAAGTATGTCTGTTTATAGGAAACTATCTAGCAAGGTATTATAAGGTGTCCATAGTGTCTTAATTAGGTGTTTAACTCTGACACAGCTTGTTTGAAAACAGCAAGATGACGTTAGTGGGGTCACTGCTATGAATCAGTTGAAGGAAACATTGCATGGTGCTTAACTTAAATAGATGTGCTATGAGACAGATCTGAAGTCCAGCCTCCTTCTTTACATAAACCTGCCAGCCCTTACCTGCAGTAATTTTATACTTCACGGTTTAATGTAGCGCAGAAACGACAGTGAGACTGGATTACCTGTGAAAGAAGGAAGGGAAACCACTAAATATGGTCACGCTTCTAAAAAACGCGGGAATCTACGGAGAAATCGCATACTATTTTTGAATTACCCCTTTCCGAAGCGTTTCGTAAAAACAAACCCAATGGCGGTCATATGTTGCTAAATTGAATAACTTCTCCTGGTTGCTGAAATCTTCAGTCTTCATAAATTGCAACATGTCAAAACCCTCAAATCAGTTCGACGACCCAGATTGTGTCTGTTCCTTTGGAATGAAGTTAACATGGGACATCAACGATCCTAAACTGCCACAGGTAGGCCATCTTTTAAAAATCTATTATTTGAAACTTTGTATTTGGTTTTGACTTCTGAAAATGTTAGTATTTGTATTGCCATTAGCTTGTGAAGACTGCACGGCTTTTCAGTTCTTTAACCAACGCTTTTATCTAAAATATAGGCTACCTGAAGTTAGATTTATGATATATGTTCGAGAAAATGCGGGAATAATGACAAAAGCAATTCTGGTTAAACGCAATTCTCTGTTGCATGTGCTGCACGTGGATGTTGAAACGCCAATCTGTCTACCAGTCCAAATCACCAAAGCACTTCGCTCACCTGTCACCCAGCAGAAACTGAATATTTTTTCAGTTGAGTTTCTAGCGGCTATTACAAAGTTTCGTCTTTAAATATGATAGTAACCCATTGCTTTAAATGAGATAGGAGCCACCTAATAGTGATTGAATTGGCGTGTATCTCGATGCAACTTTGTTACATTATGCACATCATTTTATGAACGTTTAATTGTCGATAATTTGTGCACAGGTGGAGTTTTGATGATGGTGTTTGTTCTAATGTGCTACCAGAAAAGAGACGGATTCTCACAGTTTAAAACTAATTGCAGTTTTTAAATATTTCACAATAGGACACGAAACAGCACGACACTTTCCAGGAATGGACAGATGGGTATGTTCGCTACATCTACGGTGGCGAGGACAAGAACGCGCAGCGTCATCTAAGTGGCTGGGCAATGCGGAACACCAACAACCACAACTGTCAAATCCTCAAAAAGTCTTGCCTCGGCGTGGTCATTTGCAGCAGAAACTGCACTTTACCAGACGGCAGCAAATTGCAACTTAGACCAGCCATATGTGACAAAGCTCGCCAAAAACAGCAGAGTGAGTTGATTTATCAGGTTTGAATGATATACCGCGGATGCTCAACTGCTATCTGGGTTATGGTCCAAAATTCCACCCGGACAATGGTTTCTGTAATTATTTAAACTAAATTTGGACATACCAAGTGATTAAGTAGCCTATTTTTGAAATGAAAATGTATTTAGATAGGCTAGTTAAATCTTAAAAAAATGTATATTGGTATTTCAATCTACTCAAGTAACGCAAGATTACCTCGCCCTTTTCATTTACGAAATAGTCAGCGAAAGAAAATTTGTATTTATGAAATTATTTGTGCATTATATCCAGTTAAGATTTGTCAGTGGTGTCGATCCTGTTGGTGAACACATATAAATATCCGACTTTAAGTTTTTAATAAAACTTTTTTTTTTTAGGAAAACCAAGAATCTACTCCTTGCCTGGTTTTTTTTTTATTTTAGTTTACATCTCCTATTAGTAGACTGTATTTGTTTTGTGACTTTAGCGTACTGAACCATGTTTTGTTTTGTTCTCTAAAATATATATGCATTTTAGGTAAATTATTTCTAATATTTCGGGTCCTGTTAGTTTTTCGTGTTAATCAATGATCTGCAATTCTTTATTCAGTTAAAGGAATAGGGTTGTGGCACTGTGCAAATGGTTGTTTCTGAATTATTAACGTGTTTGAGATTTTCTCCAGCATTATGAACGTTATTCTCTAATGGACATGGGTAATATTTCTGACTAACAATACAGATTTTAATGTGGAGATTGTATGACTATCCATTTTAAGAATATGGAGTTTTGTTATTCTTCACATTCTCCTGTTCTACTCACAGTAGGAATAAAATGTTGGTAGATGCGCCCAAATTATGGAAGGGTCAAAGAAGATTCAATATTTTTCAAGATGGAGAAATAATTGATTTCTGCAACGTTCAATCCTAGGAATTATCCACAGCACTCTTAAGAGACCCAGATTGTAACAGCTAAATGCATCCCTTTTAAAAAAACATTGTGGTGAACTTTACCTTTTTTTTATTTAAAAAACTTGCATCTCCCATGCAAATTATCTGTCCAAATGACTTTTCACAACGTAAAATTACTACATTATTATTTACTTCCCAATAGATGCTAATCTTTGGTAATTTTATAAATGTGCATAATCTGCTCAGTTTTGTTTGGGAAATAAGTTATTAATGTTAATTTATGGACTTTCAGATGGAACGCAATAATATGTTCCCCGTAAAGCTGTAATTGTATAACAAACAAAACATTTCTGTAAAATAAATGCCTTTTATGTGTAAATTATGGTAACAAAGACTATTGGGTTAGAAAAATTTTACTCTCGTCTCTGTCGTCTCTGTCCGTTGTTATCAAACTTAGTGAATAGGATGGTTCCACAAGGTATGCGTAAAGGTCATGTAAAAGTTACACATCAGGACAAACTACAATAACAATCTGACAATTTTTGAGGGCAAAACTGGAAAATCGGGGTTACAAAAGAACTGCATGCCAGAACCAAGACCAATTTATAAACAGCCCTTAGAGAAATTGAAACTAAATGTTCAAATTTGTCAGTATTGTTTTGTGATCAATGCATCCTGATTCATGCATCGGTTTAAAAGGCGATGGTTTTTAAATATTGTTTTCTTAAGGCGTGTTCAGTGGGTATTTACTTTAAAGCTGAAATTGTCAGACTCTTGCTTGCTTTCCAGAGAAACTTTGTCCCAGTTGTAACTCTGCACTGGAGCTGGTGCCTTGTCGAGGACACAGCGGATACCCTGTCACCAATTTTTGGAGGGTGGATGGAAAAGCCATATTTTTCCAGGTATCTTTCATTTCTGTGTGGGGAAAAAAGATAAGACGTTTCTGAAATGTATTTAGTTAATTAAATGTTAGCACGATTGAACATCTAAAATTATTTTGTGAGAAATATTGTGTTTAGTCATTTATTCTGTGAATAACCAGTTGCAAAAATATTATTGGGGAATTCCCTTAGGCCTACTCTGAAATTCATGGTATGAAAGATTTTTAGATGTGTAAACTGGTTCTTGCAGGCTAAAGGAGTTCATGACCATCCCAGGCCAGAAAGCAAGTCGGAGACTGAAGCCAGACGGAGTTCCGTGAAAAGAAGGATATCCTCACCCCAGTTCTCTCAGAAGAGGCGACTTATGGAGTCTGAGGTAAGGATACCCACAAAACTAGAGAAGCTAGAAATGCCATGTTTGAGTCCAACCTCTGAAACAACTGACAGGGGCCTTGTGTTGGACGGTTTTACAGGCAGGGAGGTACCATGACACCGGTGGACATTTCTCAAACCTGCACCACCTCTCCTGCATGGAGGGTCCGGACAGGTTCAGCATCATTGCGGAACCCAGCTTTTCCCTCCAGACTCAGCACTACCCCTCTTTCCAGAACCCTGAGCCCTACAAGTTCCCCTACGACTCGCCTGCCTCTGCCACAGAGGCAGCCTCCACACTGCCAAAGCCTGGCAATCATCGGCTGTACATGGCGCGCCCGCCTTGCAGCTACGACTTTGCTGTGCCTGGCTACCTGAGCTCGAGCTACACAGCACTCTACAAGGACCCTGGCAGCCCGCAGCCGGAGGCAGATCATGGCAAAGTGTGCATGAGCCTAAATGGGCCGCAGCACAGCGTCAGCCCCGTGAACGCTCACGACCGCAGTAACGATGTTGCCAGCAAGCACCATGGCTGGAAGCAAATAGTGGGCAAAGGGGTCTACGGGGAGTATGGACAGATCCCAGCAAACTCCAACCACCACTACTACAACGCCGAGTACCCCTGCCGCTACACTGGCCCCACGCCAGCTACACCTTCTGCTCTACAGACCATAATAACCACCACCACCAAGGTGTCCTACCAGCCCTGCAAGCCATCAGTGGTAAAGTACAGTGACAACCTTTACGACGTCAAAAGCCTTCCCAGCTGCAACTTCATGTTGGAAGGCGGCTCACCTGCCTCCTACTCGGAATTAAAAATTCCAGAAGATTCCGGGGTGATCAAATCAGCCTTGACGTATCAACAACAGATTATCCCGGCCAAAACTGAAAGAGCAGAGAGTCATGATGGGTATCGATATGGCAGCTACTCGCCCAATAACTATCCAGAGCGGATATCAGAGCCTTTTAGATACGATAGCAGTGATTACTGATCAAATAGTAGCTAATCAAAATAAGGGGCAAAGAAGACTTGATCAGAATTAGATTTCCCAAGATCCAGTATAAGAAAGACTGATATCTAATGTTAGTGTTTTAAAATTTTAAAATTAAGATCTTTATATTTTATTGTAAATATTTGCTGTTATTTATCAATTCCAACTGTTTTGAACAAAGTAATATTATTGGGTATATCAAAACAACATTTTGAATACATGTGTAAATAATAATTTCATTTCACAATTGTGTGTTATTTCCAAGGAATAGCAGTTATTTAATCAGCTTTTGTCTTTGGAGGTAAAAGCATTGTTTAAGCTATTTTGGCAAACATTTTAAAACCTCATAACTTTGTAGTGTGCCACATAAGTGTTACATTGAATTTGAAGTGTTGAAAAATACCTTAATTCTGTTTTGAGGGTCCAGGACTGGAAACTACAAAACTCTGGATAGTTCAATTTGCAAGCAATTTTTGGATGTTTAAAAATCATGTACTTGTATCTTTTATTGTTTTTCAGTTTCAATTTTATAAATTATATAAGACCTTTTATAGGCCATATATTGGCATTTGTTTGAATTTGACTCACACATTTAAGAAAATGTCAACTGTCGTTCCTTGCAGAAAAGTCCAGTGGTCACTGAAATGAAATTAATTAATTACTTAATATAATTCTGTAAATAAATACAAAGAAATTACCCTTGGCCTAAACTGATATGAAAACATTCCGGTGACGTCTAATACAGGCAGATCAGGGATTTGATCTCATGTGGAAAATGGGTATCAGAAAAAGAAACGAATGGATTCAACAAGCATTTTTTTTCCCTCTTTAATCGTGTGAGTCTTTTTCGTGGACCCTGCAAAACTTACAGGCTCAAGAAGCATTATGTTATATGAAAAACTAGTACATTTTTAACTGCGCTTCATTCCAAACGACAAACAGATATTGTTTCGATGACAAGTAACAGATATGATGATCGTTTTAACAATTTAGTAAATATATTTTTCATAACTATTCATTGGAAATGGGAAATTCAGAGTGCGTTAAATTTCTGCTAATTGCAGACAGGGTTTCATCAGGTTTACTATTCTATCCCAGATTGTGACCTTGACCTTGACCTTGACTGTGCTCAGATCCCAGGCCCCACTCTTTTTTAGTATGAGACAGAATACTAAGAAAGATGGGTTACATGAGCCCCTTTTTAAGCTTATACTAGTATGGCTCATCTTAAACTCCAAGGCTCTCTCCTGCCCTCATGAAGTGTAAGCTCACATAAAACCAGTATATTCTTAAGACACTAAAATGTAGACTCTAACAATGAGGAGATGGGAAATTATGGCAATTTATCCCGCATTAGACTTTGCTTCAGCCAATAACTATTCTTAAAATAAGTTACAAATCTATATTAAAGTCATAAAAAAAGTTCTAAAAAGCACCAATTCAATAACCCATTCATCCGTAAGCCCAGTTTAGTTACTTTGATCACCATCAAACTTCTGCATCTGTGTAACAACTTGCGTCGGTTTTAATTAGAACTTCAATTCACTGCACTCACAGCAAATGCATTTGCATTAAGAATTTTAAATATCCCAAACTGGGGATAAACAGAGGGAAAAACCTTTCAATGGCTTTGTAAAACCTAAAATAAAATGAAATGATAGTGCTCTCTTTGTAAACTTATTGAGGATTGAGGAGATGGAAAAAGTGCCCAGCTGCTCTAGGGCTTTGCAGCAGTGCTCTAATGGCCCCACGGGTGGCTTTTAGCCAGCACCTTCCCTCAAGTGACACTCCACAACTTTGCCATTAACCAGCAAGCAACAGCAACAGGGCATCCAGTCGGCCCACTTGATTGTTCTCTGACAGATCTCACACTTGACTATGATCTGACTAGCAGCCTCAGGTGTTCTGATCAAGAAGAGTAGCCATTACTGAGTACACTCGCTCTACTTTCATACACAGAACAAGAACTTCTCACAACACTGAAGCCCTGTGATCCTTGTCAGGGGATCAAGACTGTATCTCCTCTTGTGCTGATGATAAGAAGGATTGCAGATGGAATTCTGTACATTCTATACAGATGATTTTCTACTTGTGATGTAATAGGGGCTGGTTGCCATAAAGTGCCCTTGTGTTTCGCCGATCGGATATATCCTTAGAAAATATTTCTACACAAGGTAAAGCAATTACAAAATCATAGGAATAATATGGAATAACGTATCCTGATATTTCATATTTGAAACAGAGTGTTGTTGTTCAATCAAACCTAAGTGGTATATGCAATTTGTACTGTCATTCCAATGAGGAGGGGGTGGGATAAAGTTGCAAATGATAGCATGTTAAATTTTTTAATCCTTTTAAGTGTGGGGATAATGCATTCCAGTCAGGGGATAAAAAATGAAACAGAATAAAATAATAAAACATGATTTGTTCAGTCATGATTCTAACAGTAAATAACGACAGTCCTAATCTCCATGCATCGTGCTTTTAGGCACAGACTGCATGTGACACAGGAAACTATCTTATTGGGAAATAGATGCTGTTGTTCTGGCCTTGACGATGAACCACAACAAGAATCCCAGGTATGCTGGTCTGAAGATGCCACATAATTGACATAACTGCTCTAGGAACAGGACATCGTTAGGGACATGTTACTCTTTACGTTGATATCTCTCTTTTTTTTAAGCAGGGGAAAGCAGTGCAGCATTAACATGACACAAGCAAAAGTGATACCAAGGGCTGTAAATTATCAAAGCAAACCACACAGCTGCCCTCTCTTTTCCTAACATTCTGCACATTTTCATACAATAAATAATCCATCCAGGGAGCTAAAAAGTAAGAGGGGGCTTTTTGGTAATGGGGGGGGGGTGGGGATTACTGAACTTGAATGAATGAGGGTACCCTCCATTGTACTTGCGTATACATAACACGTAATTCTTTATACAGCTAAACATGGCGTTACTGAAAATAGTCTCAGCAGCCTGGAAAGTCTACCATTCAGCTTCATTTGAGAAGGTCATTATTTACATAGTAGCAGCCAGGAAGAAGCAAGTGCAAGCAAGCAAACAAATCTAAATAAAACTGAATCTAAATAAATTGAGCCCTGACTGACAGCATGGACACATTTATCAAGCTCTTGCGTAGAAAAGTAATTAAACATCCATGAAAACAGAACTGTGCAATATTTTGACATGCAGCCAAAGCCTTCTTCTTCCGGGTAAAACATATTTGATCTATGACGAAGCAGCCGACAGGCGCACGTTGCTTTGTTAAGAGTTAAGGATGAACCTCGGAACAGATTCCTGGATCTATTCAGCTTCATTTATCTGACGCTTAAGGAGCTGCCCTGCACTGGGGCAGATAAGCAACTGATGAGAACTCCATCGTCCCCTTAATGACGTATTTTCAAGTATCTAAATTAGTTGAGGGGCCAATTAAAATCAACCTCGTCAAACTTACACTCCAGGGTCCTGCCTCAGCACAATGGGATGAAAGTTTATTCTTTAGCTTTACTTGAGGATAGATCAGCCTGAAATGGCTTTGCGAAGGATGTGAAGGGTACAGATTCTATGTATACAGCTGACTTTCAAAATATGAAGTATAATAAGATGCTAATAATTATATACTTGATGACGTGAATATTCATATTCCAATTATCATGACATAATTACTTGAAACGCCAAAATAATATTTAAAACTCCAAAAGACTATTTAGTGCACAATTTGTAATTTCAGTATCACAGAATATTTATAAGTATCACAGAAAGGGATGATTCAATGCTTGAAAAGAAAGTGTTATTATAATATCTAGGCAACATCTTAAACAGGAAGTTTAAGATTCATAGTAAACAACTCACGATAGAACGGTGGAGGAGGCTGAGCAGAGATCCTTCATAATAGCCAATTAAAAACCTATGCTTATTACTTAATTCTTAATCATCCTTGCCCAAATAGACTTTACTAAATGAATACTGGCACAATAAGTACAATATAGAAATCCACTCCTGCCTTTTACTGTTTTATTTATTTATGCTATATTTTCATTTTAAATGTACCATGCTATATTTTCATTTTAAATCTACTATGCTATATTTTCATTTTAAATGTACTATGCTATATTTTGTTGTGGTATTGAGCTTTCATCAATATTGAAATTCAATATTCATATTACAGAGTTTACAATATGTTTTAAATAACAAACACCTGCTGTATTTATTTAATGTTATTGTGTCTGAGCATGTTACTGGATTAGCACATTTATGGAAATGCTGAAAGATTAGACATATAATTTATCATTTCTTTATAAATATTTGTATAAATTAATAAATTAATGTGTGACGGAACAACTATCATCTAGCCATAAATTATACTTTTTGTAACAACAAAGTGACTGAGAAACACATTTTGTAAAATCAAAACCACGGAGAAGTACATCATGAAGAAATTTGCCCTGCTCCATTTCACTTACCCAGTTAGTTGATAAGGCGGCTTAATTACGTTACAGAAAATGTTGAACTCAAGGGTGCTGAGGGTGTGCGTAGTTTTATGATTGTTTCACTGAGCCAAGAAAGACTGCTATTGCAACAAATTACAACATGGCATGGGATCGCATAGAAAGATTATCCTGATCCTGAATGTCAGTGCAATCCCAGGACTTTAAGATGATTTATCATCCACTGTAAGACTTTTAATCTCCCGTGATATTCTCTTTGTGTTTTCCACTGGATGATAAGTGATACCTCTGCTGCATACACAGGAAGTTCAAACACAGTGTGAGCAAGGTATTACAATACTGTGATTCAATTCAAGTTAAAAGTGCCTTGCAAGGGAGTATCAAAGGGAAGATATGCATAGGGGCCATTTTGAAGTGTCTCCCGTACCAAAGGGTTCAGAAGGGTCTAATGGGTACGCAGTTTACAGGAAGAAATTTTTACTTAGTATGCAGCTATGTGCTGATTTATTTCTCATGTTTAGCTGTAAATGTCAATTCACTCATAACTAAATCCAGTTAACTATTGCGTATTGCGCTACTTGCTACTAAACATGTTGGTAGAGTGCCTGTCTTATTCATTAATTAAAAAACAAGTCTTCCTGTAATCGCAGCTAAAACTTGCTATAGAATCCTTAAATTTATCCCAGCTCTCTCTCTGAGATGTTCCTCAGAAGCGTGGAAAAGTAAGACAATTTCCTTGGTGAGCGATAATATCATAGTTAAATATACAAGAAAGTCTGCTTCTCACTATTTATAACTGGGCTAAACCTTTACCCATAGATCCTTCACAGTAACCACTATGAAGGGTCCTCCCTTTCGCAGGGGTGAAATAAAAAATTGAGCATATTGCTGCAGAAAAATGACAGAAGCCCACTTATAAAAACTTCACTATATTATTGTCACATAAGCGGAACATGAACCTATGCATAATATACTGTACTGTGAAAAAGTATTATCCCCCTTTCTGCTTTTTAACGCATTTTTCACACTGAATTTGGTCAGATCTTTTTGCTTATTTTAGTAGTATTTAGAGGGAGTCTGAGAGAAAAAAATATGCAACAGTTTGGTGTTTTTTACATTAGTTTGTTGTGCAAAAAGGTAGTCAAACAACTAATCTTCTGGCGTGAAAAAAGTATTGCATCCACCTCCCCAGTAAATTCAGCTCAATCAAAGTGGTAATTAGTGTTGTTTGAATAATTTGGTACTCAAATCAGGCTTGATTTGGGCCAGCCAAATGTAAATACTACCTTTGGCCCTTTCCACCAATTGACAGCATATTGGTTCTACAGGCACAACATGAAATAAGTATCAAAATTGTGTGTTGTTTGTTCACTTGGGCTCCTTTATATGCTTTGGTTGATGATCTGATCACATGTCTTTGTCAAAAATATGTGAAAATGGTACTACCGTTTAAGTTTTATCGAGAACCGTGTTAAGTAAGTTATATTGATTATACTGCTAGCAGAAGTAGTTAGCTAGAAACATGAACTATTCTGAAACGACACCAACAGAAAATCAAATCAAATCAATGCTGTTTAGGGACAGGTGCAGACAGTGGAGTCACCAATATTAGTCATCCTTGCAGCCTAGCCTAAAGTAGGGTGTAGTATTTTTGTCTGTTGAGCATTTCCCAAGCAGAGACTGTGTGACCTCTTTCTTGCTCCATCAAAAACATTCTCCATTTGTGCGGTCATTGTGATGCTCTTCTTTTAGGGCTGTCCCCTAAATTATTATTAACTATCCAATAACCTATTTTGGTCACTAAAAGCTTAAATCTGTGCAGTGTTAACAAACCTATTAGTTATGATGGGATAAAACTATTTGCCAAGAGAACAAATACAAACATTTCATTTTTTTATGTTTAGAGTTACTTTTCCTATAGCTATTCATTCAATAAGGGTTTGTTAGAAAATACTGAATCACCAATATGCTACACCAATATGCACAATACACATAGTCCCTGTATATTCTTAATCATGGCCATTACCTGTCACCCCGGGTGAAAGGTTTTCACATTGTCTCAACACTTTTAGATGCTTTAAAGTAGTCATTCATAATGCATAAAGTAGTCATCTGGTCATACATTTGTAATAACCTCAAGTGACTTGCGAATGCTTCATCCTTGTAACTGGTTTAGGAAGTCAATGTGCTGTTGATGTCTCCACCCCGGGCACAGGTGTTGATTCCAATGTGACCCTTGCATGAAAAGTCAACCCTTAAAACTGTCAGCTCCAGGGTCGAGGTGTATTTTGAGTAAAATGAGAAGGAAAGCAGGTGTGCCAGAGCTGTGCTAAAGGACTTTTTTCAAGCTGACATGCCACATTGTTCTTAACGCCACTCTTAGCCCCTATTCAGCCATCTTTAGTCAGGCTTCCTGGTTCATCGAAAGAGCAAAGTACATTAGTTCTGTTTTGTCTTTGCAGCAAAATGGAGCGCTAATGGATGTACTGAGGCCACTGACCCTGTGCTTTGTAGGCTTCAGTTTTTATTAGGAAATGAGGACATCTCAATGGGGGAAAGAGAGCAGTTTTATAAGGAGAGATATTTGGCGTGTAGTGTTTTTTGCTAACTTTAGTTTCTGCAGGAGCAGTATCATATTAGTGTGTTTTCTTTAGAACTGAAGAGGTGAGATGGAGGACAACGGGCGGACAAAAGAAGGGAAGGTGCACTAGAGACAACCGGTTCAGATCACCTGTCTTTTGTAAGATTCAATTCACAACGGGTCTGTGTTTATCTGAAGATAGCTTCTCTCAATTCATGCATCATACGCTTGCAATATAATACATAGAAAAACCATAATAGCAACATCTGGTGAGAGGTGACAGCAGTCTGTTGCTTCAAAACAGGCTCCAGTAATAATTCTGTAAGTAATGAAAACAAAAACAATCGCCAGGTTATAGCTATTTGTAACCGAATAAAATAACAATGTCAGTCAATCAGTCCTCTATACTTTTCCATCTTACTTCTCCTCTCAATTACTTTTGCGACTATATCCTTGTATCTGTGTGCAGAAAAACCTGTCTGTTTTGCTTAATGCTCCGTGACTAACAAATTATCTTAATTTGCCTTATGTGATGTTTTTCCTCCTTTTGGGTAATCATACTGTACAACATTTAAGGGATATATTTCAGCAGAATTTTACAGAATTGTGCATGCTTGGCTGATCTAAGACCATTATGTTATCCTAACGGAGTGTGGAAACTTTAAATTTCCACCAAAATTTGAACTAGGTAATCCAACACCAACAAGCAAATGCACCTACAATTTCTCATCAACACTTAACCCTCTGATGGCAGACACTCAAACCAGATTTTCTGTAGGCATTTTGCATGCATCAGCCTGCAGACAATGCACACAAAACAATTTAGTTCTATAACCTAATCTCAGGCACCAGCAATGCTTAGTATAAAGTTAAAATAAAGATTTGAATCGGTTTCCTTACTGAAATAATTTCCTGCTTTTCTTTCTGCAGCGTGAATCGTTTAAGCTTTGAGAAACCAGTTAGAATAACCTGTAATTTTCTCTGTCATGCATAAATGTCACGTGGACCCTTTTAAAATGCTTTGGGGAATTTAAATATTTTTTCTTATGCATTTTAGAAAATACATTCACCATCTATATACAAGGGCAAACTAGAATTGCCTGACCAAACCAATGCAATTTCAATTGTATCCACTTTGCCAAATTCTAGATAGTTTTTAGTCCTATTTTCAGGTACATTTTGCTATGTTTCTGAAGAACATTCCAGGGAAAATGTCCAATACAGCCATACTTTGTTGTATAGGAAATAAAATTACCTGGCTGACTACTATTAGCAAGCATGAAGGCATGGAGAAATTGTAATAAGCATTCTATGACTGACAGAAATTTTTAAATGGTGTGTACTTACAACAGATCCATCAGAACATAAGAATTACTGCATTGGTTGAGTAGCACTTACATATTTCTCGCACCTTCAGCATTGGAAGTTGGTAGGAGTCACCTTCTGAAAATAGTCGTAACACAGAACGTAGCCTTGTAATATAAGTACAAGATAAGAGGACCACTAGCTATCTCACACATTACTGAACAAGGAATCCGATTTGATGACAACAATGTAGGGGTGTTTTGTATTGTCTGCTAAGGTAATCTGAAGGCTGTTACATAGTACTGTAAAAACAGCAAAATCTTTTGTACTTTTAAGGAATATTTAAGGAATACTTATTAGCTTGAATAAAAAACAAAATGCTTTCGTAATATTTTTTGTAAGATGTCCAGAATGAATTACCACGCTCATATTTAAATCTCCAGACTTTAGATCTACTGGTAAAGTCTTAGATTGAAAAGGGGGGGGGGGGGGGCAGATAAGTGACACAGAAGACAAATACTACAAATATGTAAACGGAAAATGAGCTCCAGGTCTTAGTGAAAGAGAGAGACCTTGTCTCTCCATTGCACAATGCACAGTCAGACATGCTCCAGAGAAGCTGATTAATCAAACAGGTTACTACTACTGTCTGGAGTCAGATTTGTCAGAGCGTTGTCCACAGACAGGAACTGGCTTCATTCCAGAAAGTCAGCAAGCCAACCTGAAAACTGTCATAACACTCCCAGTCTTTTGACGCTCAATGCCAGATGAGTCGCTCAATGCCAGATGAGTCGCTCAATGCCAAAATAAGGCTCTTCTGGAGCACAATGGCAAATTAAGATACTATTCTGTCAGTTCCAAAAGAGACCCATCCCTTGTGTGTCCCTGCTAGTTTATGTCTTCAGAGACTGTATACAGTTACGTTTCTAAATCTCCAGACATCGGTGATGCGCCCTCAAACTAGTTTTCTTTGTTTGGATGATGTGGAGAAGCTGATACTTTATCAAAGCTACCAGCATGATAAAGGCTTAGGCTGGCCCATGTCCCGCGCAAGCAGTGCCTACGTGCCAATCGCCTATGCCATTGTGTGAACGGGGGAGTCATACGGTTAGGAAGAGAGATGAAAGGCTTTCAACGAGTCTAACCTGAACAGTTCGGCATCAACTGCATTCAAAATAAACTTTCATATCTGTGCTCTGGGAATCTGCTGCATTTCTCTGGAAATAGTGCTGAAGTACCTCTACAACAGGATGTACTAGTTTGAGTGGATCGCAGTTGTATTGCGTCCATATATCAGAAAATCTGCTGTCAATGTATGTACTGCTCAGTGGTGACACCCAATAATAAGTCAGTGCATAGCGCAGCCAACACTGGTCATGCACATGGGGTGAGTCTCAGGGTAGCAAGCAGTCAGAGTTCAGTCTCAGAGTTGCAGGCAATAGTACCATAGATACTGTGGACATTTTATCAACTTATCAACAACAACAACAATGAAAAGTTTGACAAAAGCACTAACTAAAGTCATATCCCCAAAATCACATTGAATCCAGAGTTTCAGGCTTCTGAAGAGCATATAATTTGCCAGCTTCCCCTTTCCCTAACCTGACAGCAACAGGTTCATCTTCCTGACTGCAGACAGGCAAGATCCCTGAAGCTGCCTTGTCCTCCTGCATTGTGTCACATGACAGACCATATTTTTCTCTTGTTGTCCTGCACCCACTACCATTGTCCTTCTCTCTTTTACCCTCTATACACATGCAATACCTCCATGCAACAAATCAAAGATTTAAACTTTTCTCTTTATTACTGAGACAGAAGGGGCAGGTTTCACTGAACTCTCATCCTTCCCAACGTTCATTTCCTAATAGTGGTGATGTATCATCTTCTTCCATTGGGCAACCGTAAAGAAACAGACATTCTATTTATTGTCTCTGTAGTCGAAAGAACTTTAAGAAGTTTGGTGCAGATATGGTTCCTTCAACCCCCCAGCCTTCCCCTTCGTAATAGGGCAGGGGATCTATTGCTTGGCTGCCATGTTCCACATCAAGAACTTCAAACCCCCACTTATAGCTGGCCTGCACAGTCTGTGGCTCTGATGCATTGCTTCAGCTTTGTTTGCTCGACCTCCAGTGACCTCAACCAGCTTTAGCTGGACACCATCAGAGTTGTGCAAGTTCTCTTCTCTGCTAATCTACGACAGCAGACCCTCCACCAAGACTGAATTGTCTCTTCAACAGTTAAACAGTTTTTACTCAGCAGTTTATGCATGCTATGAAGCTTGGCAAGGACAAAAATCTTCTGTGAACTGTTCTGAACCTCCTCCCGCTGATTTGCAGGGCACCAACACATCTATCTATTGGAGATTTGATCCTTGAGTGTTTCACTGAGCTATTTTCTAAGGGCTGTATTCTGTGCAGTCTGTTCCCCCTCCTTGTGATTCTGGCAAATATAGCTTACTAAATCCACCATTAAATGTTAATTCAATGGAAACCTTTTTCTGGACCAGATGTTTTCCAGGAGTTTTATTAGAGTATGAAAAATACAATTGCCTATGTCACAAGCTGTTTTTTTCCAAAAGCCATCACACCCACATCTCATCACTTGAAGTAGCTGTTATTGGTTGAGGGGAGAGTTAATTAACTTCCGTCACCCTGTACAGTGAGGTAACTGGGCTGTACTCCTAGAGAGGGCATTGTCTGTCTAGCGGTGGAATGAGCGCGCTCTTGCCTTTCAGGCTGTGACAGCGGGGTCAGCTGCAAAAAGGAACACCAAAAGGGCAGAGGTGGAGTAAGGCCAGAGCAAGGTCATGTCCAAGCTAGAGGCGGGTAAGCCACAGCATGTGTTCCATGTGGCCAGTGTCGTAATAGGTGTTTTACCTGAGCAGCTGGCTTGGCCACTTGGCTAGAGCACAGGCAACTTTTGGTGTGTGATCAGCCGTAGCTCCTATGTGATCAGCCTTTTTCTTGGGACTTATCTCTTTTCTCATTGCACCCTTGTCCTCTCCCCACGCAATCTATCCAATATGGTGCGGCCCTGGGAAAGCCAGAGAATCTGGGTGGCTAACTGGAAGGGTATCGGGGAAGAGCATTCGGTCTGCACTTCTTTAAAACAAATTTTTTTATTATTATGCGATTTCAGTGTATTCACAACTTTTGTAGTTTCACTTGCCTAATGTGTTTGTTGTTGTAGCCTGGACATGTGTGCCGTGGTGGGGAGGCACAAGTCAGCTACCCCTTGCTCAAGTTGCCATTACTCCCCATACTTGTAATTCACTTTACTGTTGACAGTTCCAAACATCAAGTTACCTGCTGCCTCAACTGACATTGCCGCACCTCTACTATGGTGTTGTGGAAATAAAACGTTTTTTCCCCACGAAACACAATATACTTCATCATATAGTTAGGAATTGGTTGATTGCATAAATACCTTTTTAGAAACCTTGCATAACCCTTATTCTTTCTACTATTTTGGTTGCATTTTGTTATACACACAATTAGATAAAAACTAATTGGTTACATTTGGCTATTAAGACATGCTGCACCAAGTGCACTAAGCTAATTAACATGCAACAAACATTCCAGAGTAAAATTGTCCTGTGCAACACATCTATGCGTTTATTTAGCAGGTCCATACTTTCTTTGCTTGTTATGCTTTTTTGTGGCTGGGGGTGTGTTCATCAAACCAGTTAAGCGTCATTACATGAGTACTGTGCCGCCCACCGCCTGCCCGGGATCTGTACACCCCACTGAAATATGGCTTACTTCCCATAACACTCCACAGGTGTGCCCTCAGTTGCTCAGGATGTACTATTCCTGGGTCCCTCGCCCAGAAAAACGGGATCATGCATTGATCCTATGTGTTGCTCATGGTAGATAAGCACAGAGAGGACAACTTTCCGTGAGAGTTCTTATCTGAGCGGGGAAGTGAGGGCCAAAAAAATGTACTGTCTTCTTGTCTCCTAAAAAAGGCAAGAAGCTGCTGGTTTAGCCACTCCGATAAAAATCTTACAGTCAGGATATTGTGCATTGCTCTCGATAAGCAATCTGCCAGCTGCTTTGCGCTGTGAATTCCATCACGCTTATTTAATTTCTCTCCCTCCTTCTCTCTTGCCCCCCTGCTTCTGTTTTGGATCATCCCTGAGTTACAAAATCAGCCATTAATGGGGGGCTGGATCATTTGAAACATGATCGTATTAGAGCCATATGACTATTGAAGAGGAACACAATTTGGACATAAAAAAGATATCCACTGATTAAGTCCTCTGATGCCTTCCATCAGCACAAAACGGGGGAAACAAACAAATGTTTTCTAATTAATCCATTTAAGATGGAAAGATCCTGAAAGATACAGGATATTCTGAAGTTTAAAGCATTTTTAAAAAAAGAAGAAAACGGGATAGGGCAATGATGAAAACAGTTTCTGATGCATGTGATCTAGGTATAGGGGCCATTCAGATCCATCAGCTTGATTCAACTACAAAGGATCCGGTATCAGGTGGACTAGAGAATCCTGCCGTCTTCCAGTTTCGATGTATGCAGTCACCTTTATTTGGAGCTTTCAACTGCAGAACACTAGTGTGGTTCCAGTGAAGCTCACTGGGTCCTCTACTGTTCATATGCAGGATCACATGGCTTGCTCTGTACCGTTCTTCACAACGTCGATACATTTATTTATTTTATTTTATTTTAATAAGGGCTTATTACATTTACATTACATTTGACATTTTAGGCATTTAAGAGAAGCACTTATCCAGAGCGATGTACAAAAGTCCTGCTTATTAAAGATTATATCATATTTCCAAACCAATTCTCACTAAAGAAAATCATCACAAATTGTCAGCGTGCCCGTTTACAGAATATTCTAAAACATGCACTGATAATAAATCATTGGGCATTTCAGTTCCGATGAGTATTACTTTCTTTCTAAAAGGAAGACAGCTATACAACACTTAAAATTTGAGTGATTATTTTAGTTAGTCTCCATGGTATTTTTGTGATTGCGAAGAGATCAATCACTTCAAAATTCTTTGATTATGATTATAAGAATGCTGTACCATACGGGATATGCATTTCACATCATACCCTGCACACTGAAAAATAAATTTTAATTTTATTAAAGTACACAATACAACCTGAAGTTGATGAAGTGCTACAGCAGTATAGCAAACATGAAAAACATCCCAAGTAAAAAAGTTTGAAAAAACTTTTGGGAGAAAAAAATATCTTGTCTTCTCAGTGGGATGCAAGAAGGCTAATGTGGTTCTAAGAGTCTTTGACCCCTTCTGGAAGTGTTTGGACCACATGTGTAATGAGGGGGAAAAAGACAACAAGCTAAAAGACCTACACAAACAGAGGGGAAAGTATTTAGAACAAACTACGTGTTGATTACCGCTATGTTCAAGCAACACACCCCAATTCTTCCCTTTGAAATTTGATGAGCACCATAAACAGACACGGGCAACATAAAACGGTCAAGCCCTGTACAGCTGGTTCCTGTCACATTTGCTCAACAAACTGACTAAAGCCAGTTTCAAGAGAACATATTTGAAGATTGAAATTAATTAAATTCAAAGCTGATATGGAAATTCATACTGGCAAAAACTGGCAAACAAGGTTATCTAATTATAATAAACATATTAAAATGGGTGCATTGACCATAATATGAAACGATAGCTCCCCAAATTTAAAAAAGAATGCAAAACAATGGCCATGTAACATGGAGGCTGTTTACAATGTTACAACTGACAAATGATATTGTTTTTAAATATTTTTTTCCTGTGGTGACACACAATTAAAGATTACCATCGTTTTAAGGGGACAAGAGAAGACAGGGGAGAGATCAACTTGTGAGCTACGTGTCACTAAAACTAGGAAGGTACACCCAGAGCTCCATGACGAGGTTTTCATACTCACAGGCACTCAAAGGACTGCTTGTAGTTAACGGCATACACCAGTGGCAGGGAACAGTTACGGCAGATACTTATCTGAGCAGTAGCCCTTTTCTACTGAGTGAGCGCTTTGTGAACTGGATTCAAAAAGTGCTGACGCCCATGCGGTTCTGTGTGGTACGTGGTAAAACAGGTACGGGGACTTGACTGCTTTGGGTCATGATTCTCATTTCCTCAAAGGCCCGACTTCTCATCTAACATTTAGGATGTCTCACAGATTCATACAGAGAGTCAAACAACAAACAAACCAAACAATTCCAGTGTTTATGAAAAAACTGATTTATCTTTGCTACAATGTTATGTAAGATGTGAAAACTGTTTGTAAACAGTTTGTAAACTGGGAAATTTTTGAAACATTACTGTATTAAAGACACATACAGTATTTTTTAGGAAATTATGAATACTTGCCATCAATGATTTAAAGATCATTGACCCACAAATGATCATTTAAAGACCCACAAAGTACAATATAATATATTTTTAAAGTTAATTTTAAAAAATACAGACGTCTAGATGTTCATTCATATAAAAATCTTGAGACTGCATTAAGCCCTGCAACTTTCAACTATATTGTCTTAAGGTGGGTTGTCTCAGATATGGATGTCTGATATGCACATCAGTTATATGTGCTTGTTTGATCTCAAAGGGACACCTTTTCTCCGCTATTTATTTAGGCAACAAAGTTTGGGCTTCGGAGCCTGAATTATGTTGACTTATTATGATCACAACCAAAACCGTGTTTGTTTTCTTTTAACTTCCCCAGCTTGAAGGTCAGCAAGGTCATGGATTTTTTTTTTTTTACACCTTCAAGCATGGAAGATAATAGATATCATTGGTCTTTTTAGTGTCAAGAATATGGATAAATAGATGGTTATTATTGTATTTTTACATATAGTAAATCAATACAAACTATTTTTTCATGCAATTCAGACAAAGTATTTTAAAATGTAAATCAAATAATCAAATTGATTTCAAATACATTCATATTGCCTATCTGGAATCAAACTATAAAGATTTTAATATAAAGCATGGATGAATTGTGTGTTATTATTATCATTCTTTATTCCATGCTAAAAGGCTGTATGCAGTCAAGCTTACACTTCAAGCAACATGATAAGGATCAGATCAGAAACTAACTGGTGAATGAAGCAAGCGTTATATACGGGAAAATAAAATGCACTGACTCCCTGAAAATAGGACAGAAGCTGATGATATTTAGCAATGGTTAAAGTAGTTAACATGAAGGTGGGCCTCCCTGGGTTGGGGAGCGGTTTGCACAGGAGCCGTCATGAGACACTGCATAGACGGTGGAGGGGGTGGGGGTAAGCATGGTTTCAGAAAATGTCCTTCATGCATTGCTCATAAGTAGTCTCATTGCTCGAGGGGAAACACAGCTCAAATGGGGAAGAAAATAATTTTTTTTTTAAACATGAGTAAAGAACAATGGGGGAAAAAACACAAAAAAAGAAGGAATTCCTATAACCACATAAAAAATTTAAGCTTTAACTGCGGTTAAGACCTGTGGATCCACAATTGTAAAAGACTTAACTAAGTGCATAATGATTCTAAATATATTTTCAACACAAACAATTGGCGACTCAATGCAGGCATCACGGGACGAGCCACATTTGCCCATATTTTGAGCAGCGGCACATCCGTGGCTGAAGAGCTGGGGCCCTGTCGGCGCCGGAGAGAGCCTGCATGTGGAAAAGGCTGGCAACTCAGTCCACGCGGGCCACCCGAGAGCAGCTGCGTACCTGCGCATTATCCTACCAAGTGCACTCAGGCCACATGAATCAGGGAAGCCCTTCCCAACGAGGACTCTGCCGGCTGGATTCGCCGGAGTCACAGGAAATGCAATCCATTTGTCCGTCCCTCTTTCTTTTTGCCTTGTCTTTTGTGAAGTGCTTTGTACCCCAACTTTGAGCAGCTGTCCGCCTACATTAAGTGCCTCCCTCAACCTTTCTAGTTCCTTGCTACCACTGAGTCTTGCTTTTCAAACAAACAAAAAAATTAATTATATGGCTGAGAGTAAAGTGAATATCCAGGCCCCAGGATG
>JAOVYW010017745.1:19322-33443 GCA_025775045.1 Hiodon tergisus | reverse complement strand
AATCCAAAGCGAACGTTCAGACTACTCTGGAATTCGAGTTTTGCTACAACTGGGTAAGACTCAGGAAAATATCCCAATAGCTTGCAGTCTAGATAAGCAGTTTACATTTGTTTCAGCACCAAAGCAATGATGTGACTCCTTCTCTCAGACGATATTAAGTTAAAGTAATACAGCACAAGTCCTACTTAGGTTTATAATAACTGAAGCCTTATAGCAACGTACTTGTATGTAAAATGAATATTTTCCTTTATCTATCAATAATGTTGTGTTATAAATGGTGTCAGTTGTATTCGTATGGATCTCTTCCTAAATAAACACTTCAGACAGTATCTGTAACATAAAGTTCAAATTTGCATCACTCTGTAATACATATTTGAAGTTTTCATGTCTTCAAATGTAAGCCCTAACAAGATATTCTAACGTAACTCAATGCAATATTAAGGTCATGTTGATCACAGGGCCGTTTCCTGTAAATGCTCACAAATGCTAACGATTCAGTCTGGACACTCAAATTATTATTATTATATTTGAATCCGGACTTTGAATCTGGCCGTAGATGAATCTGGCACCCAGGATGTAACAATAAGCGGATTTTTGGGTTCTGTTCCACAAGCTTGTTTTTCACGCAGACATGCTAACAGAAAGGGCGGAGACACACTCACATGACTTCCCCTTCACATGCATAGGGTTGTAGCAGACTGCGGCGGCGTCCACAGTGGCAGAGTGGTTTGTGAACTGGGAGCAGCGCAGAAATTCGGGCCAGGAGGCGTTGAACATCTGCAGGACCGGCTCACAGCCCTCTCTCGCTGCCTCACAGAACGACGTGCAAGGGAGGATCAGCCGCCTTTGGGGAGGAGCACAAAAGTGTCGTCGCTGAAGGGCTTGGTCAACGACAGCCCCGCCCCAATGTTGCTGTTAATGCTGATGTCAAATCCCTATCAGCAGGCATTGCTGGCTATAGTAATGTGGGTACCATTAACCAAATGCACACAAAGGCCTTTGTGACAAACTGTAATTATAGTATGCAATGCTGTCAAATTCAAATCCATGAAACATAGTAAACATACAATCAATGACGCACACACTTCCTATAATTTCTATAGCAGGGGTACACAATCGTAGTAGTAAGACACTGTAGACCTCTAGGAACAGGCTAGTGAGCTATAGGTACCAGAGAAGTGCTTCATTGGATTATGTGGGAAGACAGCTACGTTCATAAAAATATTCTCTGTGCAGCGGTTGTGTCCAAAACTCATTACCTTTCAGGTTCATTTTAAAAAAAAAATATTTGCCTGAATTTCTGCTTAAAGGCATTGCAATACAGTTATCCCAATCGTAAATGAGCCTGACTCAGTGTGTGCGCACAACAGCTATCTTAGGACGGTTGCTTGGCGAGGGTTGATGTCATTGGGCTGAGCTGGGAAAGCCTGGGCTATATACATTTACAGGGCTGCTAAGTGTCTACCCGGGGTAATAATAAAGCGGCTAATTTTGGTGCCCCCGTTTCGTTATTTTTGGCCCCTTTTGTAAAGTTTCAACTGGACTGCAGCTTTGCCAGATCACACAGAACCAAAGGAAGCTCTCTCCCCTAAACAGTATTCCATGAAAATGGGAAACTATGGGAGTTTCATGTCCAAAATTAGCCTTGACAGTGTCAGAATCATACTGCACACAAGTCCACACAGGGTCACAAGTCATCGAACAAATAAAACACCTTAACCTACCTCTCACATTCTTGGTTTATAAATCGCATGCTAACTTTCAGTCGTAATCTACTGCGCTTGGTGTGAGGACAATGTGTATCTTGCTCTGTGCACGGACGATCGTCGGAGGGAGCATGTGTCGTCATCCTACATACCTTTCGTCACCCGTGGAGATGCATTCTGGGAGAGCCAGGCTGCAGCCGAACAGCATGATGTGACGGTAGCAGGTGAGGCGGTTGAGATAGCTGAAGAACTTGAGGAACATTTCCACCTCGATGCTCTTGACAATGGCACTGCGAGACACCAGGCTGGTCTGATTGTAGGGTAGCATGTGACACTGACTCTCATTGATGTCTGAACAGACGTCTGGGAGGAAGAAGGGAGAAAGGGGTTATACGTTTGTTTGTCGGGGGTTGGGGGCTCCTTCGGAGTCAGAACAAATTAAGTGAATAAGAAGAGGGGAAGACTTCTGGCAGACCTGGCACAGACATTAACAAAAATGCTATCCAGAGGGTGCAATGTTCGAAATAACAAAGCAACTTTGCCCAGCAATTGTGTCATAACCAGTGATACTAAAGGGTTTATATTTAAAGCCAATAAACTTTTAAGAGCTGCAGGGCTTTCATTTACATCCTTTAACTTGCAATGGAAGACCACTGTGTCACAAACCAGCTTGGGTTAAAAAATTACCAATACCTTTACTTTACTCCTAAATTTGTTTGAAACATTCATTCAAGTGGAGTGCAATGCTTAATTAGATGCACTAAAACTTGATTATTAAAAAATGTTTCCAACTGTTAGAGGTGTGCTTTGGTGAATGCTACAAGGCTGCACTACGGAAAATTTTGCCTGAGTTAATGACCCACGGAAATACATTCTGTTTATTAATTTGCATACACGTCCCATCAAGATTGAATGTGTACGACAATACTATTAAAATACACTCCAGAGATCTCTGTGTGTGTTAAATTAACCATCATTATGTTATTTTCAAAGGGGGTCATAGCTGTGAGAAGCCATTCCACAAAAATTGAATCATACCAATGTACTGGAGTTTCATCTTTGATTTATACTGAATATATACAGTGATCTTTAATAAAGTAATGAATCTGAAAATTCATTATTTTAAAAACAGCAATAGTGGATTTTTAGCACTTTATTTTCCAAATCATCCAAACAGCAGGTTATGGAACTCAAGTATGGCCCTTCATCAGTCAATTTTTGGATTTGCCAAAGCCTTATCTGACAACCTTATTGTAAGACATTGTCCTCTCCACACCAGTGAATACTTGGACACGTTTCCGTGTCCGATGATTTATCTTTATAGTGTTTGGATCATCAGATGAAAGCAGTGTGGTCTCATCCTTTCTGGGGAGGTCGAAGCTGTAGGACAACTGTAGCACTGTATCAGAATTCCAGTCACTGTCCACCTCTTAGCAAAGGAACATGCACTGAAAACATAATGCTCTCTCTGTGAGTTAAAGTACAGATAAAGGCCAATTCTGATTTAGATTCCATTACCAGAGTGGAAAAATTACGTTTGGATTAAACATTTCTATTTAGCCAGAATGTGAAAGATACATAATGAGTGTGATTAATGTGGTTTTAGAGTACAAAAACCAAATGTCCTTTACAGCGAAGTAAAAAGGTACTGGACCTTAAGTCAACACAACTGTTGAACATGCCACTGAAGGCAGCCATAAATCAGGGAGAAAACATGCATTTTCTGTATAACCAGGTCCATCCGGAGCAGCTTACCTTGATCTGGGTGGAGAGCGACAGTCCTGGGAGTGGAGGCCGGCACCAGCGGGCTCAAGGTGGACAGAGACGTCACCCAGTCTGGGACACCGGCCGCCGTGGTCCGGGCAGGGGGTGGCGAGGAGGAGTTGCTGGAGCGGGGCATCCAGTGGCCCATGCCCTGGCTGGTTTGGTCGCGGCTGGCCGTCAGCAGCACAGACCGGCTGCTGAGCTCCATTGTTGCTGTGGTGCCCAGCGAGGCCCGATTAAGGCCAGTGATAGGAATGTCTGTGATGGGCGTACTTTCGCTGGCGGAAAGACGGTCGGTCTCATTGGACTCCAAGAAACCATTTCCAATTATACCTGCATTAGACGTGAAGAAAAATGTCACAATAACTCTTAAATGAAACAGTTACAGTTAGCACAGGCCGCAAGTCAGAATAGATTAGAACAGCCGCCTGCTTCAGAAAGAGTGAATTCAGTTCATAGCCCGGCCATCCAATTCCGCCTGTAGTATGAGTTCACATTCAGTGTTAGCTTTCTCCCCAGCACCTACGACATCAAGTAAGACCTAGGGCATTAGAACTCCATAAACACATTTGAATATTAGATTTATCTATATATAAATATTCCAACAGCTGTGTCTAAAAACGCCAGTGACCATACCAAGATTTATAAATACCACATCGCGCATGCCGAAAAAAGAGGAGGAGTTCTGACTGGCAGCATCTGCTGAATTACTCACTATTCCAACAGGTGTTTCTGTTTTTATGACTAATTTAAGTCCCGAAGTCTCTGTGTCTATGACCATTCACTACACAAGATAGGTGGCGTCCTTTACCGCACACTGTCAATCAAATCGCTGTACGCAATAACTGAATGATGGGAACATGCTTTTTCATAGGACTGTGACTCTAGATGGCCGCTTAACGCATTTCACCCTCTATTCATGGATAAAACATTTCCATTTGACTAGTCTATGTTCACAGAATATATGAGTCATGAAATAAAAAAATTAAAAACTGATCTTCAGATCCTTTTTTTTTTCTCCGCTCAGTTTTTCCATGAAGACAGCGAAAACCTTGTTAAAAGCCATTTTGGATTAGTGGTAAGTAGTGAACAGAACATATGACCTTAGATTAGAAGAAGGGAACCGAGTTCCACTCTAAGGTTACCTTTACGAGCTAAGTTCAATAATTCACCTGGAATGTTGAGCCGGTTGAAGACACAACTCCAACGGTTGAAGACACAACTCCAACTGTAGAGGTCTTGTATGTACAATTAGTAAGGGTGGATAGAGCATTGTTCATAAACATGAACAGATGGACTTTCACAGCAGACATTAGACTTTATAAATGAGAGGAAGGTTCAAATTTACAGCGTTTGGCTGTGGACCGAAAGTGAATTTATGGAGAAAAGAAATGCAAGTCGCACCACGGGTTGTCTTCACATATAGGAATGCAGACGTCTCAAGGGCACTGGCTGTCAGCTCCTGGCATTACTCTGCCACTCTACTGACCTCTCCTTGCTTTCCGGTAAAAAAGGGGGGAAAAAACTGTTCAGCTCGCTTGCATGGCCCCTAAATGGAAAAACGCAAAAGATACCTTCTGCACCACTTAATTAGCCTCCTGTCGACCTGCTGGACGATGCTTTGTTTTGCATACAGGGTCAGGAGCCCTGTAAAGCAATGTGCTGTGACTTTTTAGTGTGAAAAAATGCACTTCCTGTTACAGCAGGCTTCCTTACACCCGAGGACAGACCCGAGGACAGAGAGAGGGTTAAACCTCTGCTGGTGGAGAAGAGTTGGGGTTTTCTTGTGCAAAGCCGAATAACCACCCCACACTATCAATGTCATTTTATACGAGTCCATTCGGTCTGATGTGTTTTCGGCATCATTTGAATGGGTGAAGACATATTTATGGCTGTTTATGTAACTAATGACCCATGTATAGTACGTCAATCTTCAACTGTCTGCTCATTACTCATTACAGCACTTGGCTTGGAAAACAGCTTTTTATTTTTTTTAATAGACCAGAATGAAAAACAAAATGGCTGACCTTGGTAATGTCTATAGGTGCTAAAGAACTAGTTCTAACGTTTTAATAATTTAATTGCGTCTATCTTTGAATGCTACCTAGAAACTTACACATTTTAAAACAGACAATGATTTGTGTCACCTTGGAAACCTAGGTATGTTTTTTCTTTTTTTTCTTTTTCTTTTACAGTTTTGTATACATCCTGCACATGACTCAGAATCCAATGATGACATAATTAGATATCTGAAGCTTTCATTCAAAGCCTCCAAGTCCATGCCATCTGTGGATGACAGCAAAGAGAAAGAACGTTTCTGCATAATAATAATATCCCAAATATGGTCATGGCGTGATGCTATTTGTTTTTTTTTAATTCATTTCCATTTTCAGATTCACACAGAGGTGAAAAGGATTTATAATGAGAATAACCTGACTTTCTCTTCCACATAATTCTCAGCAATGATCTGAACTATACATTCAAAGTGTGAACAAAGTGCGAAACTCAGGTATCCATGCTAATGACGAATGCATTGCGAGACACATACATTCCAGATCACATTTGACTGGACAACAGGAACCAATAGCATGGCCTCCCCAGACCAGCACAGCTAAACGTGTCTTTAAATCGCCAATGGATGTTGATCAGTCCAAGCACCCAGCATTAATGATGTTGTGCGAGTGCAATTAAGAGTTTACACAGTACACCGGGAACACAGGCTAATTCAATTAAAGAAGCCAAACTGAATGATATGCTCCAAGTGAACATGTCATTCAGCCACACAGTGCTGACACATACGTTGGCATATACATTGGCGTTGAGTATCTGAGCCTGGGAATCGTCGTGACTTTGCCACGCCCTTATGCACCCATGTGCATCTTCTGCCCAATTATATTTCTGATATGGTCTCCATGGCTCCATCTATGTGGTAAAATGCGAAATGCATTTGCGAAATGCATTTTACCAAAAGGTACAAAGGCACTGATGATGCAGCATCTGGTCTTGCTATTGCTCTGACAAGGATCCCATGATATATGTATTAAATGTTAATACAAATGCATTTAAAAAATATGTTTGAATATTCATTCATTTTATGTTTAATTGTATTTCGGTTGTGATCTATACTGCTTTATTTATGATGCCAACTTAGTTAAATAACGGTTTGATGATGATTACCATGATATATAATGATCGACCAGAGCATTCAAATAAAGGATTTAAAGGACCGATGCCAAAGTAGTGCAGATGGAATCAAGTGGGTCTCCCTGAGGGGAAAATAACAGTACATCTTTCTGTTTTTCTTTTTTTGGGGGGGACATTTAAAGGGACATACTTCTCTCTAACAGGTGTGAAGACATTTGTGCATGGGAACCCTTACACATACGACACGGCGTGTTCATGGACGTGTACACATGAGTCTACACGCATGCACCCATCATTCGCCTATCTCCCTTTCCTTTTTGTCATCATGCTGAGCGACGTCAGCGTTTGGAAGACGGCTCCTTTCAACACTTCAGTGCAGCAGAGACTTTAAATCCTGTGCATTTTTTCTGCCACCTACTCCGGAGTGGGAGTACAAAAAAGGATGACTCCTGCATGACAAAGCAACACAGCGAAGGAGATATTTCAGCTCAGTGACTGTTTCATCTCAGCACACTCACGTCCTGACGCACAGCGTTTTCTCTTCTTCTGAAGAACACAATGTGTCCTTCCTGGCTTTGTCGCTCCCTTTCTAATTGAAGAAAAACGCTCACCGTGGATACGAAACGCCATGGCAAAGAAAATTAGCAGTTTTGTCAAACTGAGACACAATCCATTTTAATTCTGATAAACTCTGATTTAATTCTGACTTGTTCCATGAAGGCATGACGTATGGTTCAGAAGCAACAAATGGAAAAAAAATACATGCTTCAGATAACGTTTTGATAGACATGGTGGATAGTGACACAATGACAGGACTAACTGCTGGACAAACTTCAGAACATGTTTTTCTTTTTTTATTAGCACGTATCTCTAGGATGTAATAACAGTTTGCCCAGATCTTCAGCTTCTTCGTGGTTATTGCCATGCGAGGCAAATTAGGATATGAAGGGACCTAAACTGTGTCCATTACACTACATCCTCTGTGCTTTAAGCAACGGCACAAACTGAACTTTTAGTGAACATCGCGTTTACCATTGCATATAGATGCTTGCATGAACACACATGGACTGAAAGTTTCGCTATCCGAACAGTCACCCCATGCGACGAGTGAGCGGAGGAATACAGGGATGAGGGGATGTCCAAGAGAAAGAAGAATGACTTCCTCTCATTCAAGCATCTTGGTGAACAGCACAGAGGTACGCAGAAAACACGGATTGACTTACCAACAAAAGCCAGCAGGATAACCAGCACGCAGATGAGGGCACAGATACAGGGGACCACGATAAACAGAAGGAGTCGGAGGTACTTGGCAGATTCCAGTTTCTGAGAGCAAGCGTCCCCCATATTGTCGTCATCTGTCCCCAGCACCTGCTTTCAGACAGCAGCCCAGTCAACACAGTCAAACTGCTCTTCCGGGCGTCAGGTGCATTTCATGTGGACACGCAGGAAAAACTACATAGACATGCTTCATCCATGCTGTTTAAAACTATGCCAATAGTTCCAATTAGAACTTTAGTTAACAGGCTGTGTCGAGATCTACAAAAGTGTGCCTGGAAAAAATAAACAAATAATTAAATAAACCAAGCTCGTTAGTAGAATCAGTAGGCTTATTGGCTGGTGCGGTAGGGGAAAAAACAACAACTGTGTCTCTAAACGCACTAATAGTAATTGTATTATATTAATTATATGTGCATGAAGAATGAATGGGGACCCACACCACACACGCACTCAAGCGGTTCACGGATTACTTTAGTTTACATAATTGTTTTAGGACACAAAGAAAAAAAAATTAAGATTATTTAATAATAACTAATAATAACAACACTACTACTACCAATAATAATAATAATAATAATAATAATAATAATAATAATAATAATAATAATAATAATAATAAACAAACGAAAATATTACTTTAGTAGAAACATCTTACCTGGCAGCAATGCCACAGCTACAAACCTTTAACCGTGCCCTCTAACTCGTTTCAATTAGAACATCCTTCAAGAACGCAACGTAGATTTAAGAAACTAACCCAATATGGCTTATTTTAAACTTACACCGAAGAAGACTTTTGCAAAGCAGTAAAGGGCATGGTTTGAATTTCGGGAGAAGGTAACCAATGCCTCTCTTTCTTTTTGATAACGAGTTTTTTTAGAAAGAGGATCTTGCGAACACTGTCAGTCTAGCGTACGATTTCGCTGGGTCCTAGTGTGAGCTGAATTAAACGACGCGCATTCGCGCTTCATTTGAAGTTATTGAATTGGCTATAATAATGCGCATGTGGGACAGTCTATGTAGTTAAAACAACTTCTCAACATTTTCATGAATAGCAAAAATTTAATTAGTCACTTTAAAAATAATGTAAACAAAAAAAACCCTTAACACGTTCAGCAAAAGAACTAACAATAAGATAATTTGTAATTATTATGTATAATTTGCAATCATGTCGAACTATAATGTGTACAGTTGCAACTTAACGCGAATTATTGTCTAAACGTTAGCATAAATGTACAAAACAACGAATGCCACAAATCAACCTTTAATTTTTGAGAGTCTAGGATACCCTGTCCTTGTACGGTTTTCTTCAGATAATAACTACCGAGTGAATCACTTACGTGTAAAAATTTCGGCGCGTTAATTCAAGTTTATAGGTTACCTAAACTGTCAGGATACTCACTGGTTCGGGTTGTTCGTCAAGCTTCCATTCTGAATCTACAGCTTCTAGGACCCAGGACGCTGACCCGAACGCAAAAGTAGACACCCTGTGAGACCACCGGTCTGTCTGCCTATTTATAACCAGGTATTATTTAACTTCAGATTTTCCATTCCAATGGATGTGAAACTATAAAGAATTGGCAATCTTAAATCTCGTCTTTGTAGAAAGTTTATTTTTAGATACTGAAGCCAGGGGAATCAAAAATCTCGAATCTCCGCTTTGGGTACGGCATAGTGTCGGAGTCGCGGGGAAAAACCCCTTCACACTTCAGATCTTTAAATAGTTTCTAAAGACTATTCTCAACACGTTTGCCACATTTAGCATCTCGAGTAGCCTCTAAGTGAGACTTGCCCGGGATAATATATTGAATCAACTTACGTCGGAAGAGAGGATCATATTATTCAACGAGTTTATAACAGTTTAATAAACCTTACTTAAACAATTATCAATTAGTCCATACCTACTACTCATGGCAGGTCATATATTTATAGGTTCCATAACGGAGACCTGATAACAAAGCTGAAAACAGACCATTTTAATTCATTTTGGATAAATAGACTTCTTTCCCTTTTCGATTATTAGAAAATTCCAAGGATTTAACGTTTAAACTAAATATTTTCTAAAAAACTAAAATATATTGGTGAAAACATCTATCTGTTTGGTAAGTAATTCGTTAATTTGTTAATTAAAAAATTCCTATAAACCGTCTAATCAGAAAATCTAATCAGCTTTAAACCCCATTTAACATGGGATTTACTCATCATCCAAATAAATTCCGTTTAAATTCAGAAGCACAATAGAATTAATCTCATGTAAAATCTCATGTAAATTCATCTATATTTGTAAATAACAAAGATTACCTCATATATTCGTTTTTTTTAAAAACAGCGATAAGGTATCGACAAAAAAGTTATTTTCAAGCAAAAGGGAATAATTAGGTGTAAAGTTAAATTACGATTTTGGAGTATTTTCTTATTGAGCTTACCCCGTTAGTGATGCCGACGTGTTGACATTGCTCCACAGGGCTCAGAGAGGAAAACTGTTGCATCGACAACATGACAAGCCGGCTCTCATCCCGCATTTCACTCTCGCCTTTTCGTTTCCCGCGTCATGGAATTCCAGTGGGAAGGGGTGGTTTAAAATATACTACAATTTATTCTCTGTTGGCAAACTGAGCTTTGGAGGTCAATGTTCAACACCATTCCAAAACTCCACCCTCCATGTACCATATCAGACCCAACCCACACTATAATTATTCATCAAAAAACAAAAAAAAATAACAGCGAGCATGGAGCTCTTACATGCAGCACAACGTCTTTGAACGAAATAGTTTTGTACAAAAAAAATCAAGGTCATTATGGTTGTGCGGCAATAGTTGGGAATAAACAACTTGGGAAGTTTTTTAGTTGTTTGTGGAAACACCGACTGATTTACATTCATAACTTGCAGACCTGTGTGGAATGTCATAAGACACATCAAAGGCTATAGGACAACTATAGGACAAAATTAAACAGCATATTTTGGCATTATTTGCACGCACATTAAGACATCTTAATGAATGGCACTGGGAGTTCTATAGGCCCCCTTTGTTTGGGGCCTGGAGAACTTTATTTGTCCCGGCTTTTGCCTCAAAAGCCGAGACATTCATTAAGCCAATCATTGTCCTGTTTTTTTTTACGAATACCCTGACGGCTTTAATTCCCAGCATGTTGAGAACCAAAGCAGGAGTATAGTGTGTAAAGCAAACCAAGCCGGGCTGAGGCGGACTCCAGGGTAAGGAATCAGAACCACTAACATCATGCTCCACTGAGCGGAAACACACAACAGATTTTCAAACAGAAACAGTCCTGTTCCTTTTCCGAGATCTCCAATGGATTACTCTCCTCACATCGTCAAAACAGAATTTCCAAATACAACAAATGGATGCAATTGTGTTGTTTATTAGAACAGCTGCATTTAACAGAGGTTTATAACTTTGTTGTGGAATACAACAACAAGGAGCAAATGAAAAGGACAAACTCAGTAGATACCTGGGGCGTTTCAGATAACATATTCCTCCTGCTTACAACTTATGTATTCTTATAACTATAACTAAGCAGTTAAAATATACATTGATCACAGAGGAAAAATATAGTATATGTGTAAAGGGTGGTCCACGCTAAACGGAACAATTAAAAATAAAAATAAAAACTTAAGATCCAACAATCAGTCCCCAACTATAAATCACACACAGTGTAAAGGCTGTGCGTCTCTCACTGAAGTATTGAATATATATCATAACAATGACACCGAGTGTGTCTTCCTTTTACATTTACTAACGGGGTTCAGCGTCATTTTATCATATGACTAACTACAAAATAAACATGAATAACTATATAACATAAATGGGTACTTTAATTCTAACTCTACCTTTTCCGTTATACCAATGACTCTGCCTCCCCCGGTAGAGCGCAGGGCATCAGTGACAACCATGCAAAACGCCCGGTCGAACGGGCCATAAAACCTTGGACTGATCAGGCACGAAAATAAGCTTCTTCATTCCATAGGCAGCGTCAGACATGAGAGCAAACCTCTCGGATTGTGTGGAACTCCAGATTCATTTTTTAATTGGTTTTAAGCAAATAGAAGGTGGCCACGGCCAACAGAACCCCACACACGGGCACCATCATGTACTTCCTATACTTCTGCCAGGCACTCTCTTCCGTCTCCACCTCGGCGTTGCCCCTGTGTTTCTTACGACGGCCCTTCAGCCGCTTCTCGAAGGCCTCCAGCTCGGCCTGTGACACAAACACACAGGAACTTTCATTATTTGCCCTCCTCCAGACCCACTCAAAGCCATGCTTGACCTCTCCCGCCTCCTGCCTAGTGAGGAACACTTAGCACGGTTTGATAAAAACGTGGACAGAAGTGTTGCTGGAAGGCACTCCAAGGGGGGCATGTAATAATCGTAAGTAAGGTTGAGGCCAAAAGTAGTCTGCTCACAGACTCACCATCCACTGTGTCTAATCTAGAAAGCTGGGGACAAGGGGGCGTCTTCTTACTTTTATTTAGTATTCATCAAGTTTTTATTGTGACCAAACTTGACTGATCCTCATATGGGAGAATAATCATGGAGCAAATATCTTAAAATAACAGCAAAATATAGGAGACATTTTTAAATACAGCGATTTCGCAGCTGAAGTCCCATATACGCCCGATTGGTGTTCAGAGTTAACGCACTATAACATGGAGGTAGTTGATGTACTTATTTACGCAACCTAGAATGTTATGTTTTAATCTAGAATGCAGTTTTTCAGTTTGTAGCGCAAAAGAACACAAAGCCATTCTCAACCTACCACAATTTCTCAGCCAAACTATTTACAAACCACATCTCTCATTTAACGTAACATGCACACAGTTTTATTCCACGTCAAGCACCTAGTCAAACCTTAAAGGTTAATTTACCAAGAGATGTCACTGCTTTCTTACATGTAGGTATGTCAACAGCCCAAGTGGTATTGAGGAATAAACTATATAAATATTTAATATATAGTACATAAATATCATTCCTTGTATGCCTTCTCAGGAAGAAACAGCACTTTTACCATCCAAACAAATGTATCGGTGAATACAAATATCACAGTTATATGGATATATTTTAATCCAGTTAATCTATTTCCATTTTTAATAATTTGGGACCTAAATACACAGCTGATAATTAGGCCGAGTGTGTGCGTCTGTCCTGCATGCCACAAGCTAAAAACGGAACCTGTGCACTGACAAACAAGACAGTCGCAATGCTGCGCGCAGCTGGCATGAACTGAATTTTCCATCTGTGCTTTCTTTCCACCATTGGTTTCCAGTGCTAACCGGGCTCCAGCCCCGAGCTCTTTTAACACGGTTAGCAAGACCTCAGATAGCGCCCATACCTTTAACTTTACTTACAGTGTAAACGTGCCAAAGCCCATCCCAGTGCGGCGAACTTACGTTATTCCACAAACACCGTGGCAGGGATGACATTGTGAAAATGCTGAGAAGAACTCACCCGCTGTTTTTTCTTCTCTTCTTCAATAGCTGCTTTTTCTTCAGCTTCCTTAATCTGTGGAGGGGGTTATATAAATGTATACTGCATAATGGAAAAGTACTAGAACAACAGACATTAGCCCGAAATGTTTTGTGAAGGCAAGAGAGACGGTAAACATACACAGGGCAGATTGTTATTATCTAACCTAAATCAGTTTTTTTTACCCCAAAAACAACAAAGTGAAAGCTCCTTTGAGCAATATCACATTGTTAATCAAGTTAATGATTTCAGCTGTGAGAATGTTTCCAGAATCGGGCATACCTGTGTTTCGTTTGCTTACCGAAATACCTATGACTGTACCCTCAGTCCTTTAAAAATGCATTAAATGACGGCCATCCCTAACGTTCATTCAGAACATTGGTGTGAATGTTCGGTCAGGGTAAAGTACCTCAGAAGCCTTGGTGTGAATGTTTGGTCAGGGTAAAGTACCTCAGAAGCCTTAGTGTGAATGTTGGTTAGGGTAAAATACCTCAGAGGCCTTAGTGTGAATGTTGGTCAGGGTAAAGTACCTCAGAAGCCTTAGTGTGAATGTTGGTCAGGGTAAAATACCTCAGAAATCTTGGTGTGAATGTTGGTCAGGGTAAAATACCTCAGAAATCTTGGTGTGAATGTTGGTCAGGGTAAAATACCTCAGAAATCTTGGTGTGAATGTTGGTCAGGGTAAAATACCTCAGAAATCTTGGTGTGAATGTTGGTCAGGGTAAAATACCTCAGAAATCTTGGTGTGA
>JAOVYW010017745.1:0-19222 GCA_025775045.1 Hiodon tergisus | reverse complement strand
CCTCAGAAATCTTGGTGTGAATGTTGGTCAGGGTAAAATACCTCAGAAATCTTGGTGTGAATGTTGGTCAGGGTAAAGTACCTCAGAAGCCTTGGAGTGAATGTTTGGTCAGGGTAAAGTACCTCAGAAGCCTTTCTCTGTAGCACCTTGCATGCCTCGTCACACTCAACCACGGCCTGTCCTTTGCTCACCAAGGAGCAGGTATATTCCTGTGGGATACACCACAAGAGAGAAAAAAACCATTTCCGTGGCTTTAGCAACAAGATAAAAAAACAACAACAACATAGACATGTGCTGGACACAACACACTGGTCAATCCTATCAGTTCTATCCATTAGGATGCCATGTTTTTAGATCACGCTCAGTGCCATTAAATCTAAGAAGTATGCAGGAAGTTAGGTACGCCGTCAATAGCAACCACAAACGCACGTATTGATAACACAGGTACAAACCTTCTTGATCCTTTTGCAGGGACATTTGACTTTCACTCTCTGGCTGCACATCGTCTTGCAGGAGCCTGGGTGACAGACCTCCCGGCAGCGGTGACCACAGCCCAGCTGGGGAGTGTCCCGGACCAGGAGAACAGACGGCAGATAGATGACAACATATCAAAAGAAAAAAAGGAAACACGTGTACACGACACCCAACGCCGTTCATGTTGTGGCCCTCTCTCCATCAGGAACCACTTTAAACACAGTGAAAGCTTTCAGTATGACTTCAAACCCAATTACGGCCATCGTGTCGGAATTACGGCCACCATCGGGTTGTAATTACGACCATTGCGTCGGAGTTACGGGCGCCATTACTCCGGAATTACGGCCGTCGCCCTGGTTCAGTGACTGGGACTGACCCCACTAAACAACCAAACAATAAAAATACGATAACTGAAACAAGACCCGGCCTTCACTAAAATTTGGTTTATCCATGTTTAGAATTTGAAAGGATATTTGATTAAATTCAGATGTCACATGATCAAAAATACAGAAATATTTAGAAATACACATATTTATATATTTAAATGATCTGATTGGATTTCAAAAAGTTGCCATGTGGTTGTAATCTTGACAGGGGTTGACTTAATCCACGGTGCCTGAAGTGATCTCGCACAATGGCCTTCTTGTGCTCTATTAAACACAACTGTCAACTACAATGTCTGTACTTTCAGAAACCAGTCCCCTGGCTAGGGCCTGGAGAATCAACTAATCCATTTTACCTGAGATTTCTCTGAACCATGATACTTAATGGGCCTCATACCTTTTCATTATTTATGAATTTCACAAATACCCACAATTTAAAAAACCTAAGCACCTTCGATATCAAGCAGGGCTCAAATTAAAAAAGGATTATTTGTTTTAAGTGAGCAAAAATAAAAACAAAACACAAAAAAAAAACTTACATGTTGAAAATGTTTTAGTTAGATCAGTGACACCATATAAATGAGCATTTTCAGGTCAACACACACGTGTGGCAACACCCACTGACAACATGCCTTGATCTACATTAGGGACTGACTTAAGAATGCCTTAAGAAAAGGGTATTTTGATCTTTTGGATCCAAAAGAGCAGGCAGCTGGGAGAACAGAACATTTTGTCCCGCACAGCCGCAGCGATAAAGGACAAATAAATTGCTAACAGGTGATGCTAGCGCTAAGGCACCGAGAGAGTGTGCGACCACAGTAACAGAAATGGGCCATGGCACATCATGAAGTGCAGATTACTGCGGGCACAGAAAGTTTCACATCTTCGCACTATATGTGATGTGGGCAGGAAATGTGGATGAAGTTTTGTATGCTGTTCTCATAACAAAGCAAAACCAATAAAAATGATATATCCAACCACGAAAGGGTGTGCAGTTTGGTTGTTAAATCCAATCTACAAATCTTACACAATATACCTAACACAATCTATGAAGAGAGATCTGGCGGGCTTGGCTTGTATGAGCGCTGAAACACTCAGGGGGTGCAAGGTTGTGACTGCAGGGATAAACATCACATGGTTTGGCATTTCGGTATGCTATACAAAGGTCCTGCGAGACCTCACCAAACACCTCAACGCTTAATGCTGCAAATGTTCAGGGCCTACTCCTAAATATAAATTCTTAACAGCACCAGCTTCAAAACCACTCATGGCCAAAGGGCTCTGACATATCAGAACAGTTGATGGGCTTTGAAAACCGCAGAAATATGCACTTGGGGGAAGGAGTGGATGAGCAGCTATAGACACATAGGTAAAGGCATAACTGAAATAACGAACCAGCTTAGGACACTGGTTCTTGCAGGAGCCCATTAACTTTTTTTCCTCTTCATCAGCGGTGGATAGCTTCCTGTAAAGCAAACATAGAAAGGCAACGCTTAAACCAATATTCTCAAACTTACGTGCCTGACGTTAAAAACTGGCTAAGGCTACGATGCTAAACAACTACAGGAGGGCGTCTCTGACTCACAGGCACTCGATGAAGAGGGAGGTGATCTTGCAGTGGCACTTGAGACGGATCATCTGTGTGCAGGGAGGACAGGCCCCGGCATGGCAGGGCTGGGTGCAGGGGTGAGGGCAGCCTGGGGGACGAGAGCGGACGCATCCCTCCTCGCACCGCTGGCACTCTGCGCCCGCCTACGCAGAGCCAACCACCGAGAGGAGGAGAGTGAGACAAACGCAACTCTGCCGGAGAGAATACTAACCCCGCACTTGGCATTCCGGGAGACAGGGGACACAGGACTGAAAGTGACCTCAAAGCGAAGAAGTTTTATTATTTAGGAAAAAATACAGCTACATTTATTTATCCCTGTCAAGAATGGTCAAGTGTAAGCTAATTATGTTCTGGAATTATGTTCCGATGCCAAGTTTGTCAGTCTTCTCATCAGCGATGAGATTAACACACGACACCAGGCCACTGTGTTGCCCCTGTAAAAAACTGGGAAGCAGCTGTTGATTTCAGAACGGAGGATGACCATAAACCCCTGCATGGCTAGGTCAAACATCACGTAGTTGGAGTCTACCCTCCTCATGACCTGACGTCTGGAACACTTCATTTTCCACGTTAGGTGGCTAGAACCTCTGTTCCGTGACAAAATGTATGCCGGAAGGGAAATTGGCTTTACAGCTACATGTGGCGATACCCTGCAATCAGAACTACCGGGTCATGGTTTTGAGTCCCCAAGTTATTTACACTTTTTCATCCACTTAGTGGCAGTGAACCACATTTTTTTTTCTGTTCTGTGACGCTAACTATCGAGTGATAGGAGCCACCTATTGAGATTCTGTTTGACAACTAGGCACGGCCTCAGGACAAAGCGACCCAAAGAGTTTGTCCAGGTCACATGGTAAACAGGAAGGAGTTCTCTGTGTTCCTCTGGTTGCTTCTAAATTGGGGCGCTCGGGCCTGTGGTGAGTGTAAAGATATTTGAGTTGGGTTTACTTGGCGCCCTCCAAT
Organism: Hiodon tergisus; assembly: GCA_025775045.1. NCBI lineage: Eukaryota > Metazoa > Chordata > Actinopteri > Hiodontiformes > Hiodontidae > Hiodon > Hiodon tergisus. The sequence continues at coordinate 15,793 of JAOVYW010017745.1, read as the reverse complement.
TTCATTCAGGGAGACCAGCATCATCCGCCAGGTCTGTAAATGCAGAGAAATCTCGACCCAATTTTTTTTTTATCTTTGTAAAATGGGCAAAAGCCACCATTAGCTGTACAGACTTATCAGCCCAAAACAACTGAACTTTCAACACCAAATTAACACAAAACCAAAGAGGAAGCATACCACGGACTGGAAAACTAAACCTAGTTCAGGGGGTTGCTAGATAAAAGGTTTTATAATTTTAGTCCAGATGCAACTGAAGAGCCAGAATGGATGACACATTAAGCTGAACAGAAGGCATTTTTTGGGCACCCTACCTGCCGCTCGTCGTCCTCTCCGCTCAGTGGGGTCACACCGTGGCACTCCCGATTGCAGCTGTGGTTGCCACAGGCCAGGGGGCGACCGCACCGTCTCCCACAGGAGAAGGGCCCACGTGTGTGACAAGGCACGGGGCTCACCTGGAACACGACAGCGAGACTGCTTTCTGAGAAGGTCTGACTGACGACATCACAGTGACAATGTCAAAGTGCCTGGCCTGACCATCTGAGGGTTTCTATTCATAAGACCACTTCGCTCTTCACATGCACTGCCCATATCACAGGCACATTATTTTGAAAGCATATAAAAGGTGCTTATCTAGACACAGCTAAACACAAACACGTCTTCAAATTAGGTTTTTCATCTTCCTAAGGATGTCTTTGAACTAAGAATTCAAAAGAGAACACGACCAACTGAAATTTTACATCTGGAAAAGGAGCAGAATTAGCAGCGCAAGACCATTCCTCTTACTAGACCCAGATAGTGTTCTGGTCAGCTGTAAACCAATATGTCAATTGTTACTGGATGCACATATATATACACACACGCACGCCTTCAGGGATGGTGATAGAGACAAGGTGAGGAGAGTCCAGAAGGAGCTGAAGGTGAGGATCAGAGGGGGGAAGAGGGCTTACATGGTCAAGTTGGAGGACCAGCTACAGCAGGACAGTGTGAGAGACGTGTGGCAGGGAATGAAGAACATCACTGGGTTTAAACAGTCAAGTGATGGACCAGCCGAGGGAGGTCAGAGCCCTGCCAACGAGTTAAACCAGTTCTTTAACAGGTTTGATAACGGCCCCATCAGCCTTCCCTCCAAACTGGCCCCCAAAACCCCCCCACAGCCTCCCCCGACTATCAAAGGCCCATCAATGCCTTCCCCAACTACTACTACTACTACTACTACTACTACTTCTTCTATCAAGGACCCATCAACCCACCCCACTACTGCCAACGCATTAGAAACCCCACCACCTCTGTCATTCACAACCACCCAGGCACCAGCCAGCTTCACAGGCACAAGCCCCCTGGCCCAGATGGCATTAGCCCTAGGGTGCTGAGGATCTGCACAACCCAACTTTGTGGAGTACTTCAGCACTTGTTTAACCTGAGTCTGAGCCTCGATAGGGTCCCAGTAATGTGGAAGACCTCCTGTCTGGTCCCGGTGCCCAAGAAAGGGACACCCCACTGCCCTTAATGACAACAGGCCGGTAGTCATGCTCTAACATCCCACGTCATGAAGACCCTGGAACAGCTAGTCCTCTCGCACCTCAGGCCCTTAGTCAGTACCTCTATGGAACCCCTGCAATTTGCCTACCAGCCTCTTATCAGAGTGGATGATGCTATCATCTACCTGCTCCAGAGGGCTTACTCTCACCTGGATGTAGCTAGGAGCACTGTGAGAGTCAAGTTTTTTTACTTCTCCAGTGCCTTCAACACCATACAGCCAGGCTACTGGGAGAGAAGATGAGACAAATGCAGGTGAAAGTCCCCTTAGTCTCCTGGGTTGTTGATTATCTGTCTGACAGACCACAGTTTGTGCGGCTACAGAGTTGTGTGTCAGACCAGGTGGTGAGCAGCACGGGGGCTCCTCAAGGGACAGGGCTGTCCCCTTTTCTGTTCACCCTGTACACCTCCGACTTCAGATACAACTCTGATACGTGCCATTTGCAGAAGTTCTCTGATGACTCTGCTACTGTGGGGTGTATCAGGGATGGTTAAGAGGAGTATAAGGGCCTAGTGGAGGACTTTGTGGGATGGTGCGTGAGAAACCATCTGCTGCTCAACATCACTAAGACGAAGGAGATGGTGATGGACTTCTGGAGGACTAGGGCCCCCTCGACCCCTGTCCACATCCAGGGGATGGATGTTGAGATGGTCAGGACGTACAAGTACTTGGGAGTCTCCTTGGACAACAGGCTGGAGTGGAGTGGGCCCTGTATATGAAGGGACAGAGCAGGCTTTACTTCCTGAGGCGGCTCCGGTCCTTTGATGTGGGCAGCTCACTACTGCACACTTTCTACCAGTCTGTCACTAGTGGCATTTTCTATGCTGTGCTGGGGCGCCAGCATCAAGGTGGGGGACGCTAGCAGGATCAACAAACTGATCAGGAAGGCCGGCTCTGTGCTGGTGTTTAATCTTGGCACCCTGGAGGAGGTGGCAGAGGCAAGGGCACTGTCATGGTGACATGGTGGAGAAAATGCAGAGCTCCTTTAGCACTAGACTGATCACCCCACGGTGTCAGAAGGAGCGGTATCGGAAGTCATTCCTGCCATTAGCCATCAGACTTCACAATGCTGCACTGTGAGCCAGGAATCACTTACCTGCTCTGCACTCTGCTTTTTTGAACTGTTCATTTGCACATCGACCGTACAATTGTGTCCTGCATGTATGTATTACTTCTTGTTGTGTGATTTATTTATTATATGTTCTTTGTGTGGTTTTTGGTTATTTCTGCTGTAGTATCGCAATTTCCCCCATGGGGGATAAATTTACTACTACTACTAGCTTCAGGAAATGTCTAAAGTAATCAACATGTTACAATTCCCAGGTAGCACAGTAAATTTCTCCTAATGATGATATACTGCACACAGTCAGAAAATGCCATTAGTGACAAAGCCGGGGGATTAACTGAGAAACTCACACCCGGGCTATTTCTTTCATTTTTCTACCGGGGACAGTCTTCTGTTTAAAGGTTACTTGGTGCTTAAACAAATGTCGCTTTTGGCAATGTGTTCATAGGACTTTGATGGAAGAAACAAACAAACAAAAAAAGGGTGGGTAATAAATCAGGCACTTAAAGGGTCTGTATATTTGTCTTTCCTCAAACTGCTGGTAGCAGCAGCTCTTCCCCTGATTAATTAGACTCTTGCAAAGTTAAATACTGCCTCTCCTTTACTTATAACCTTTCAAAGACATGAACCCTGGGCTGGCCCCTTTGAGATACAATATAACATGCTGTGGGAAAACCGAGGCAACCAAAAACATACATACGCCAGTTATTCAGGAATACAAAAGGCTAGATAAATGGCTTTTCAGGTGTCATCCACCCTGTAAGAACATCTGAGCTGTGGAGTTACATCTTTGGTGACTTTAATAAAAAAAACAATGAACAATTTCCGATACATATATTGATATACTGAAATATCAAAAGCGACAAATTATTAACATAGTAAACAGTTATGACAGCTAATTATTAAAAGACAAAGGGGGTGTTGATCGCCTCAGTGTGTACTGTCAGGGAATTGTATCAGATCGTTTAGTTAGATCAAATGCTTACATGACCAGCTGGAGTGGAAACCTGTGCACGGTGCAGAACAGAAGAGGAGATTTCCTTACCAAGATAAATGCAGTAGAGTTTGTATTTCTAACTTCCTGCTTTGGTAAACTCTTCAACTGCTCCGAGAACAACATTGCTCTTGAGCGGTGCAGTGTGCATCTTGGACCGCAGTCCCGGAGCTGTTAACAGCCATCCAAGCCACGAAACGATCTTTGGCACTCCCCGACTGGAGCCACATGTTTCGTATTGCACGATCCCTGTCAAAGAGCCCTGATGTGTCCATAAATTCGGCCTGGCTTTCAGTGTTTGTATCGTCTTCGACACAAGCGAGAACACATCTGGGAAGTGCGCTTTAGCACCAAGTTCTCCACAACGGTGCGCTGAGCTGCTGCCCCACTGGGCCTAGAAAACCAGCTATACCAGCGATACCCGTCCACGCTGTTAGTGACAAGCTGTTAACAGCACTGACCAGCTGCATCGTCCATTTTGTCATTGTTCGTGGTCTTGTTTTGATCCACTAAGGGTAGATCATTTCACTACTGTGTTTTTTTTTTCCCTGAGGTGGTTTATAGTTATCTAGCTTGTTAACATTTTGCCCATGCTTGGCTCATCATAGCTGCAGTATGCATCATAACTTTTAAAATTAATTTCATTAGACTTCAAACAGAACCCACCTAATGAGTATAACTGATTTATATCTTTCACGGAAACGATCAAGATCATAAAGAGTACAGTAGGAAAACAATGTCAGCTAGCTAACTTTAATCAATCTCAAATTGATTTATTAAGATAATGGTAGTGGTGGTTAGATTAGTGATGAGTATTATAGAGGAAAGCTTTTAAATGAAAAGCTTTTCCTGTAGTTAACCAAGTCCCTGCAAACTCAGGTTTAAAATACGCAACGCAGTAAAAACAAAGAAACGCACTTTCTTATGGGAAACACTTTCCTCTGGAGATGACATTTCAAACAAGCAAGAGAGATAAAAACTAAATACCAAAAACGCCAAGCCCTGCATGTCCACCAAAGGCAATCGCTGACCTTTCCCTTATCAGAGGAATATGTAATACCCAGCAGTCACTATCTCCCAGGCTCAGTCCCACCTACACCGGTAGGTGGAAACAACAATGAGAGACGGGTGCTGTCCTTTGACGGAGCCGAGTGCCGATGGGACGCTTTTCTACCAGTCTTTTATCGCCCTACAGCAGTACTGCACTTCAGGGTTTCTGTTCATTACAGCCCGGTGTCCAAATCAAAGATCAAGTGTGTTTCCTTTTAATGTTCACGCGACACTGGCACATCGTATGGTTCACCTCATGATTACAAAATCATGTGCTAGGCAACGGCATAAAATGCCCATTTGAGTATAGGCGGTACAAATGACCAAGCACTGTTATTGACTTGAATAACTGGATGAATAGCTATATGACCTTAAATGTAAAGCTGGAGCACTTCAACCATGACTGCGGGAGAGGAGGATTTATTCAGGAGGTTGACAGAGCGTTACAGCTATGTCTCGGTGGCGTTACAGCTACGTCTCGGTGGCGTTACAGGGGAGAGAGGGAAATCCGTTCACTAACAGCTGTACACTGATGATTTAAAGCCCTTCTGTAGGCAGTCCTGACCACCCTGCCTGTCTTTACAGCGAGGGATCTCACATTCCTCAGGGCCGTGTTAAACCGAGGCCCCACACAGCGGAGGGCACTTACTAAAGCCAGACTACAGCTAGGTTATAAACACCACCATTACAGCGGTAAGCCTAAGATAAGACCCACTTTTATCCATGAATGAACTCAACAGGGACACTTGTAGCTGCCTCTCAGGTCGTGACGGATATATCATTTTCTTTTTGGTCTGGCTTTCTTTCAGCCACCCGAGCCCCTACAGACAAAACCCCCACAAAAAGCGAATCGAACATCACCTTCGGTGAGGTCAGGAGGAGAGCTCTCGACCGTTTTAAAAAGCCCATAAAGAGGCACGCAGAGCCCAGGACTTACCTCGTGTTTTCCAAGGCAGGCCCTGTGAACAAACAGAAGAGGCCGTTTTAATTCACAGAGTGGGGGCTTTCTGACAGAGCATAAACAGACGAGTGAACGGCAGAACAGAGAAAACATGTGCTGCTACTGATCTCCGACTCCATTGCGTCAAACTGCGCCACAGGCTCTGGCGCACACTCTTCTGGCTGGATGAGTAACAAAATGCCATGGTAACAATGCCCCTTTTCCTCGCTGATCTGGGAACAGGCAAGAGAGGCCTGGAGGGCCTATCTGACAGTGAGCAGTTATTACAGTTGGGTAATTTTGGTGCAGGGTTGATGTATGGGAGGGAACATTAATCGTAATATGATAATAATAATTAATTATATATTATTGATATGTTCCTCTCAGATTTGCCTCCTCACCCTCAATCAAAATACTCAAAAACGTCAAACAACCCAAGTGACACACAGGAGCCGAGTGTCATCATTGCCAATCATTTCAGATTCAGGTGACAACATGGTCTTGCTTATTTTGTATTGCACGTTATCTCCTTTTTAGCACTAGTCTCCGTACCTCCTCGCAGTAGTCTTCAATAGGCCATGGTAGCCCAGTATCTGTTATTGCACATTAACACTCTAAACTACAGCACTCTGGATAAGAGCGTCAGCTAAAAGACTCAAATGTAAAATGTAAACGTAACTGTCCCTGAGTTAAATGTCATTGACGAAGTAAGTCGCTGGAGACCTACGTGGGGATGGGGACCTGGCATGGGGGGCATGGAAGGGCTTTGCAGACGAAGGCGGGCTCAGTCGGCTGCTCCCAGGGACCCGCTAGCTGGGCCTGAAACACCACACAGCACCATTGAATTCAGCACAGGAAGTGAGAAACACTAAGTAATTAAGGCAGCTAACCGTAACTTCACCCTTAAGCTGACAAGCACTGCTCTCTATAGTAAACCGTGCCAGACAGGCAGCATGACGTCCCGCTCTCACCCGGTCAGTCTTCTTCACCAGGACCTCATCGTGGCAGGGGGCGGGGCAGACGTGGCCACACCTCCCCAGCGTGCGCTGGCAGGGCTGTCGGCAGGGCGGGCAGGGGCCAAAGTGGCAGCGATGCTTCTCTCGACCGGGATGGTGACACGTGGGCGCCGTCCTGGGCAGAGGCCGTTCGCAACATTGTCAGGGTGCATTTCAGGATTCCTCAGCAGCCCTTTCCAGTGGCTAAAAACACACCCGCCCTGCAACTACAGTCCATAATCCCACACGACGACCCTTCAGGACCTCAGCGCTCTAAAGAAGCTGGTCCTCCACTTGCAAGGCATTACCGCTCACACTTGGCCCTGAGACGCCAACCACATCCCAGAAACACTTTTTTTTTTCTCCACTTCACTTCGGCCTCCAACAACCAGATGTGCCCCTCTGTTCTCTTGTATGAATTAATGTTTATTCCACTTTAAGTGACACCGACACGGGTTAAACAACTCTGGCACTTTGACACTATAAACACTTTGCAACTGTGTATAGTGCTGTGTAACCGTTTATCCCAGTTTGTAATGCAACTATTAGCGCTAAATTTATTACGTTTATACCTGGACTGCCCAGTAAGAGGAATTGGATAAAACTGCTGGGAGAGCAATCAATTTCTATTGGCCATTTCTGCAAACACATTGCTTTGACACTGTTCTGCCCCAGGATGGGTCTGCAGCCGTGACCAGGACCTGATGACGACCTCCAGCCTCACCTGCACATCTCTTTGCAGCGTGGGGGTTTGGTGCTCTTCTCCCGGCCGCAGGGCACCGTCAACGCTGCCGCCCCGCATTGGCACTTCACCTGGACCGTCTCCGGGCACGGGTAGCAGCTGCCTGGGAAAGCCAGCCCACAAAGCGCGTGAGATTCGCCGTAAAACCCACGGGAATCGGCTTCACGCCGCCATTCACGCAGATCAGGAAAGAACTGTGGCAGCGAGGCAAGAAGACGAACCGAGATTCACCCGTCTGACAGAACGAGTTTACAACAGAGCGATGTCCGAGGAAAACCCGTATCACGACATCAGCAGTGAAATGCTGAAGGCTTTCCCACATGCTACACGCCAACAAGCACTTCAGAGACAACACTTCTGATTAACACCGAGGCGGCCTGGCATTTGGTGTGGGCGTGAACTGAGCGCTTCTCCTCTCCGCTCCATGCCCTTTAACAGACAGGATACACACTGCGTAACAGAAATCGGGACAGCCGATAACCTATAATCCCTGTAATTAATCAACTTTTTCTTTCCATGGAAGTATCTCCAGAGCATTGGAAAGGCACGGATGAAGGTCAATGAGTGAAATATCACATAAAACATAAATTAAAATCCATTCAGACAATCCTTTATCTGCGACCTCAATGTTGTTACTTTGGACAGGATGATATCTGAAATCCACAGTTTTGTCTGGCAGACAATATGAAACTAAACACTGTGGTTTAGGAATGGTGCATTTCTAAGACTTACTTTAAAATACCGTGTGTCCATTTGCCCCCTTCCTTTTTGGGTCAGGACTGAGTAATTAAGAGTAATTAAACAATAACTCTTTCTTACATTCCAAAGATTTTAAAACAATAAGAGCATTTCCACATGCTGTCAATGAAATGCTTGATGTCTGAAATTGAAATGAAATGGGAAGCTGGGTCTCTGCCTGGGAAACCTGCTGTCGACCCCATGCCGATATTTTCCTCTATTATTATCAATTAGCAAATGTTGACAGTTGTCACGCTTTGGCAGGGCGTGTGACTTCCAACTGGTTAAGCTTTGGATGGTCAGAGGGAGCTGACAGTTGGGGTCTGGGAGAATGAGAAAACCAGGATAGAATCACTGAAGCAGAGCTCGGGAACCGCCGGGATGTTTAGCACCAGTGGTACATTTTAACTTTTTAAGACACAGGAGTCAATACGGTTTCGTCATAGGAGAACTTACCCTGGTGACAGACAGACGGGCACTTGTGATTCCTACAACCAAGGGTTCGACTGCAGTTCTGGTCACATGGTGGGCAGTTTCCTGGACAGCACTGCAAACACACAAAATAATAAAATCCACTGCATGTTTTCTCCCACAGCAGGCCCTAGTGAGCGAGAAATGCCAGTCAAAGCTGATCTAAATCAATGGCGCAGGGGGCGGTCCAGTGACGCTTTACTGGCTGCCTGGCTTCAATGGAAAAACAAAGCCAAAGACTAAAGCAAAGCGTTAGCTGGGATGCTAACAGTCATTATTAACCACACCTAAATAAAAATACACAAGTCTGTACTAAATTATCTATGGAGATTTTAAGTTGCAGTCATAAATGAATCAGGCATATAAAGTCGGAAAGGAGCAGAAAAGCCCAATTAACTGATATTTTAACTGACTGAATGAAACATTAACAGCTACATAGGGGGTTATGGCGACATGGGGGGAGCTCTCACCTTCCTTTTGCAGAGGTGACGTTGGCAGCTGCGCGTTTTGGGACATTTGGACTCGCAGAGGTACTCCTTGTGACAGGGCATGTGTCTGGTGTACTTCCCACAGCGACACTGCTTCTCAACTTCCTGTCATGTGCAGGGGAGGAACCGGGAATGATGCACAATACTAGAAATCCAGTCAAAGACAAACTTTGAAGGAAGTTACAAAAATAAAACATCATTTTGTCCACAACATATTTAACCTGTGTGTACTGTGTGTAGGCAACACCGTAAAACAGGTCTGTTAAATTTAACCCCTGCCCTCTATAAATACCACTATAAATAACTTTGTGGGGCAGGGACGTGGCAATCTGGTGCGTGGGTTACTGGCCTTGGCCCAGAAACAATTTCCATCTGGATGACAAAACAGAAATGTCATCTGCCATCCAGCCCCCCTGACGCCCAGAACTTTCTCATTCAGTGAGATTTAGGCTCCGACTTACATTGGTCAACCACCGGGAGTTAGGCATCAATGTGAAATCTGACAGTTTTCTGGCTGAATGGGCTACGTGTTAACATGACTAACAATCCCACAGCGCACTTAATTGACATGTTATTAGGCTGCTAATTATATCAACAGTGTATGCTACAACTGCCAATCAATCGCACAGTTTAAGTAACACAGGTTATCGTTCTATAAGCTTTAAACACTGAGCAGCACGATTCATGTGCATAGTACATACGGTCACACCAATCTTGAGTTACTGAATCAAGATTATTCTGGGCCATTCCACCTATGATAAAGACTCTCTTCAATAAGTACATAAACAATGATCAACGTGTACAACATTTCTTAAAACAGGCAGTATAGAAATCTGAATGAAAATATGAAGTTTTAAGGAGAGAAAATCTGTGAGAAAAAGTGTTTAACACTGCACCATCTAGTGGTTGCAAACGGAAGCATGTTAGAGAGAAAGCGCCTCTCACCATCCTACAGGTCTCGCAGGGGCCTCTGTGGCATCGCATGGAGCAGGTGTGTAAGCCGCACTCCAGACTCCTGTCACATGTGTCCCCACACGTAGGCACGTCCTCAGTACAGGGCAGAGAGTACTCTGAAAACACAGAGTCACTTTCACAGGGCTGTTACACGTCTTTACACACTTAAACTGACATGTTGTTTAACAAAAAAAACATGAACGCAATCTAATACACAAAATGTAGTTTATCAGTAAAAGTGTTTAGAGGAGGATCAACTCCTACCCTAAACACTTTTATTGATAATAAATAAAATAAATAAATAAAAACTCATTTTGTCTCAACGACAGAATAAGCCTGAGCAACAGCAACCGGTTTGGGAGTTGAAGGGTAGTGTTGATATTTTGTGCTTACTGGATTTGCCACAGGGGCAGATCCTGTTTCCTGAACGGGGACACTCTCCACAGGGTCCTGAGTGACACACCCGTTCACATGTATGGTTTCCACAACCCAGAGATTTTCCGCACGCCTAGGCAAATAATTGCAGTTTTAGAAAACAAATTAGTCCGCTCTGCCTTACAAAAAACATCCAATGAATCTTGGAATTAAAACACCTGGACAACAATATTTCAAAGGAAATGCATCATAATATGCAACTGATTCCAATAAAAATCTATCTCTGAGAGAATTAGGCATTCTAAACATATGAAATCAAACATTTATTTGTCAATTCTGGCTGAATCTTTTAGAGGATTTTGTACTGTATACTCCAACTTTACTTGCTATATAAAATGGAAAAAAACTGAAAAAGCTCAGTAAGCAGGAAAACCTGCACAATATATTTTATTTAAAGCATATCACAGCACTGTGAGGTTTACTGTGATCATTTCTGCGAAACTCCTCAGAATGAAGAGCACATTTCAGAATAATCACCAATCCTGGTATAACTGTAGGCAGACAGGAAGTGTCTGAAAGTGTCAGGCACCTGTTGACAATGCCAGATGGGGCTGGCGCAAAGCCTCTCCGACACCTGTCTGCCACACACACACGGCTGCCGGCTGACCCGTGGGCAGGGCTCACAGTCACCTGAGAGCACACAGACAGAGAGAAAATACGTGCCAATGAGTTTGCGTCCATCGGGTGGCCCTTGCTAAATCGGCTTGATGGCTGGTTATATGTCCAATCAAAGCAGCACTTGCTGCGGTACCCTCATTGTCTTATCTCTCCTCCCTCAGTGGACTATCTTACCGACGAGACAAACCCGCAGAGGTCCACCCTACCTGCATGACAGGTGTTCTCACAGGAGTGCTGCCCACAGGGCAGGACCTTCCCACAGCGCTGCGGGCAGCACCAGGCCTTGGCGCTGCAGCGTCTGGGCACGGGCTTCGCCTTCTTACACAAACAGGACACGGACACCATTTTCGGACAGGGTGGGCAAGGACCTAAACAAGGAAAGAACAAACAATCCCTGTCATGTAAAAACAGCTTCACCCCTTCGTTCCTACACAGTTCATTATTTTGGGAACTGCGTAGAAAATGGGTAACTCAGGACCCGACAGAAAACAGACTTTCATAAACTCTCACATTCTATTAGCAATATAAGATTTCCGGTTCCAAGTTACAGCACTCACAAGGACGACAGAAATGAACACCAGGTACAGCACAACTAATTCCCCCCAAAACACTAGAACAAGGCAGAAGACCCGTACCAGGGTGACAGAGGAGTAGACACCTGTGTCCACAGGAGGGCTTGAAGTCCCTGTCGCACACCTGACCGCAGGAATGAGGCAGCAGCCAGGGGTCCAGGGGCGGGTCCTCTACTTTCCCACAGTAGCAGTTGTACCGGTTGGGCGTTTCATGAGGCTTGTACTCATAGCGGCACTTAGGACTGGGCAAGGGAGAAGACAGACCATGGGAGAGTGCCTGTTAAGCACATGCCAGCTTCAGCTGTGTCTCGGACACCGGCTAACTGGCTGCTGTCTCTTACCACGGCCACGGCTGCTCTTTCTTGCCAAAGTCCTCATCCGTTACTGAAGAGACCAGGAAAATGCTGTCCTTGGCCCACTTCTGAATGCAGGGGATGTGGAATATACAGTAACAACAGGAGCAGCTCCACACCTAGGAGACATGAAGGACACCAGTGACGGCAATTTCCTGACCCAAGTCAGAGCTTCGGTATAGAAGAGGATAGCATTCATCCTTGCTCCAAAGCAAACTCTGCCTTACCGCCTGGTTCCTCTTCACCGAGGCTATGCAGATGAGGCAGGTAATGGCCCCGGACTGAAAGGCATCATTCAGATATTGCCTGGTGCGTTCCAGATCAGTGGCATCTCCACCTGGAAACGTGACACGGAGTTAGCACGCTCCTTTTATCGCATCAGCACGTTGTTTATATCCCACTCATTAGGCTACAGGACTTTTCATTCCTTTATTTCAATATTTGAATAGCCTAAACAATCTCAGAAAACACCATGATTTCACCTGTCTGATGAGTGTACGTAGTAAATGTTGAGGCCAAAATCTTCCCCTGCTTCCCATTCCGTTCTTCGTCATCGTCATCGTCATCCTCGTCGTCTGACGAAGAGCTGTACCGGTGCTCAGTGAGCCTCTGAGCCGCCGCCTGGTTAGACTTCCGGATCTCCTCAAACTTGGACTGAGATGACAGCTCTGTCAGTGAAAGAGAAGTCAGTACCAGGCTTCACTAGTGTATAACCTACTAATGAGGGGAGTGCACCACTAAACGGATGCTGACCTTTGTTTGGGAGGGGTCGCGCTGCAGCACTCGTGGCCGTGCCCGTCCCCCTGCTCCTCCCTAACGAGGAGTTACCGTCTGCTCTGACGGAATGCCGGCCGCCCCTCTCTACCTGGGGTCTCTGGGCGTTGGATTCAAGCAGCGCCTGACCCCTGCCCTGACCCCTGCCTCTCCCTTTGCCCTGCTGACGCCAAGCAGGCTCCATCGCTGTGCCCTGGGTACTTCTGTGGAAAAAGGACAGAGCGCACATAAGAAGCCTTCAGTTAGTCTCCAATGAATAATGAAGTAAGTCAATGAATAATGACAGTCAGCTTAATTACAGTTATCATGGATGTCAGTTTGCAATATGAGTATTGGAAAGATGCATTTCATATAGATTTAACACCAGTAAAATACATTATAAATACATTAAAGACTATTTTGGTGATTAAAACCACCACCGACAATACAGTATAGCACAGGCACAGTTTAGATTGACAGATCACTGTCACTAGATTGTGCACAGCTTAGAAGACAGATCACTGACGAATACCTAGGTACATACAGATGGATACATTTTCTGTACAATGCAAGGCTATCATTTCCTCCTACCATTTACTCTTTAAATAGCACCGTTTGAAATGAGCAGTGGTGGTGGGGATCACTTTCCCCACAGGTATATCTCAAAACAACATATTTTCATGCTTTATCTTTATGAGCCCTTTCTTCAATACTAGCCCTTGATAGACATCGACAGACCTTGATCGCCCATCGTTTTTGTCCCGAGGTAAGACTCTCACGGGCCACTAGACAAGCTTCCAGCTCACGAGAGGAAGGCAAATTAATGGCATGCCCGGTCCATCTGCACTAAGGACTAGTTTATTTGCTTATTTACTTAAGGCCTAATCTGCTTTTCACATAAGCCCTTCACACGTACAGGCAATCTGATTTACATATCAACCTATTTCACTCTTTATCACTGCCTACGCTCAAATCTGTCACAAGACAAAAATAAAAATACAGTACTGACTAATAAATATAATAAATGGAATATGCATTTGCATTGCCTTACACAAAGTTAAATGGTGTCTTTCGTTGGACAAGAAATTTACAGCGTAACTTTAAAATGTATACTGGAGTGATGCAGAAAGGGTCTGGGGTGGCAGGAAGGATCTGCCGCCTTACCAATAAGGCATGGTGGGAGCTTCACAGGAGAAACTGTTCGGGACACCCCGAAAGAGAATGGATGCAATGAATTTGGAGTGGGTTTCAACTTTGCCAGAAAATTCTACTATGGCCATGCTTAAATATTTTGGATCGTTGCACTCAAAAAACAAAAAAAATGTAGGACAACACACCCGGGGATGTTTATGTTTCTTAAATTACAGATGCAACTGAAATCAAAAATTATAACTACACAAATTTACCAATTTTTCCAAATAACTTTACAAAAACGTAATTTTTAATTTTGTAATTTGCCTCATTGAGACACTTATACCTACATATTTAGCTATACATCTGCGCTTCTACGAAGCATAGTTGGTTTAAACGGCTTAAAGCAAGCTTGTATGCGACTGTGAAATGTTAACGTACCCCAAGTGCGGCTAGCTAGCTATAGGAGACACAATATGCAGGTTGCCAGTAGTTGTTGTGCTGTTTGAAACATCTAACACTTTGATATTGTATGGTAATTACATGGTATTGGATCTTACCCAAGCATTTAATAAATAAAAGGTCTAATTTTCAGTTAATTGCACTGTAGTGTGGCGTGTGAAGGGGCCGATTGCAATATCATGAATAAAGAACTGTTTGTACCAGCATACGCCGAGAAAAAAGTTGGAAGAATTTTCTGTCTTTTTATATGTTTGACAGTTACATTTACTAATATGTTTTAGCATTTAAGAAAAACATTTTACTAGGAATAACACTGCACTGAGCTGATTAGAAGTCTGTCTGGCCTCTATATCAAAATACCTAATCTAATAGTATTTAGACAACACCTTTATGGTACTTCCGTTATCCAAGTATGCTACACCGTTACAGAAAATACAGATGAACAGTCGGACCGCTGTCAACCCCCTACTTTTAGCGCTGACGTAAACTTCTAAAGGATCAGAAATTTTGCAAATTTATAATATTATAAAATGCCACGTTCTGCCTGCCCCTGTCATATATTCAATAACAACGAAAACTATCGATACGGTGAACAGTTAAGCCGCAATTTATTACAATTGAGCAAGATGCATATCATGTAATGGATACAAACCTCTAATGCCAGGAAGCTAGCGAGCTAGCAGATGTTAACTTAAACCGACTCTATCACTTAATGAAGCTACCAGGAATATAATGGAGGGGAGCGAGGGTCGGTTAACAATTCAGGTAGCTATTTATTCCTGAACTAGTTGTTTTAGCAACGGAAATAAAAGTAATTAATATTGATTGCCATATAAATGCAAGCTAAACGTTATATGCTAGCTAGGTGAAAACAATTACTAATTCAATACCATGTGGTAACTGTCGGACACAAATTTAGGAGGCGCATAACCGGTACGTCAATAAACTATAGGTAAATATATATATATATATAGATTTTTTTTTTTTAAACTGGACAACGTTCTAAATTTAAATTCCCATTCAAACATACCTACCGGACTTTATTAGCCAGTCATCTGGCTGTAGACCTGAGATGTCGTGCGCATCCGCAAAGATGCATGCTGGGTACCGTAAAACTTGCCTGCCTACCCCTGCGAATCTGAATTAAAAAAAACTACAACTCCCAGGCACATGTTAAAAACCATTCGCCACGTGTCATACATTAAGTGGGAAGGAGTATTTTTGCTTATTCGAGTTTTTTTTACTTACTCTTACATACGGTCATAACATTATGACCACCTGCCTAATATTGTGTAGGTCCCCTTTTTGCCACCAAAACAGCCCTGACCCGTCTAGGCATCGACTTCACTAGACCTCTGAAGGTGTGCTGTGGTATCTGGCACCAAAACAGCAGATTCTTTAAGTCCTGTAAGTTGCAAGGTGGAGCCTCCATGGATCGGACTTGTTTGTCCAGCACATCCCACAGATGCTCGATTGGATTGAGATCTGGGGAAT
>JAOVYW010017738.1:1662-15073 GCA_025775045.1 Hiodon tergisus | reverse complement strand
CGCTCCACTTCTGCTGCATCACCGGAAAACCACCCGATAAACTGACGGATGGGTCCACCAATGGGAATCGAGCGCTCTGTGATATTTTGTCAAATGACAGGGCCCAATGAGACATGCGAGCAGAAGACACAAATAGCCCTGGCATTTCTCCGACCCCACAAGTTCCGGAGGTGCAAATGATTATATCCTGATATGAGGAATTCATATTTTTTTGTGGATTTTCTTAATTAGTTTTTAGGCCCCTGGTTGATCTGAGACATATTTTGACATGTTAAAGCGCTTCACTGGAGCACTGGAGCAAAACTGTATTGTGATATTTTTGTGACGTCTGACGTAAATGATATGTGAAATCTTTCACCTGCCGTTGAGAGGGTCTGCTTCGAATGCGTGTGACGATGTTTGTCATTTTCTTACCCTTCAGAATCAACAAATCACACAACAATAAACTGAGACTGTATACAGTCAGACATTACAGAAGAGAGGGGCTAGGGCACAAATAGACTGGAACCGCCTGAAAAACAGCCTTCTGGAACCGGGGATACCCTGCCTCTCTCTGCCTTTCACCGGATTCATTGACATTCTGGAGGTGAAACCCTGAAAGTAAGCGATTCATGCTGACTCAGTTTTAGTGCAGAGACGTGATGTGCGATTTGTTTGTTTTCAAACTTTACTTTTGAAAGCAAACCAATTTTCCTTTCGTTCTTCCACAACCCACACACCTACCCCGTTCTACTGTCCTAGACGGCTATTAATGACGGTAGTAATTGAAAACAATGTGTTGTGTTTTTCTAATCCCCAACAGCCGTATAGGAATAATCAGAGTTAATGTCTCTGCTGGAAAGGATCACAGCCACAAAGCCCAGGCTGACCCAGACTGACCACGCCCACAGCCAGGACCTCGTTGTGCACCGATGGCACCACACTCAGGTGGTCATAACTAAAAGGCGCTTTAAAGGTGAGACTGAAAGCTGGTTTAGACCAGCCATCCTCGCCAGACGGGGTGCCTTCGCCTCAGCTGTCCTATGTACTTGGCACATATCTTTACGATTTTACATTTCAGTTCAATATAAATATTAGAGATTAGATGTAATGTTAAGAACGGTCAATAGCGATTCCAAGCCAAGTCGAAATGTGGTCATGCAGGGGTTGGTTGATGGGTTTTAAATATCTATCATATAAAGCAGAAAAACCCAGGACACAACAGCCTAAGTGACAGACGACTTTTAATTTTCTTCACCATCTGTCCTCAACCGGCACAATTAAGTTTGATAATCTTTGAAAATGGATGAGATTGCCAGTCGCACTCAAGGTGAGGGGCTGTCTGGACACGCTTTGAAAATCCTTCGTTGAGCATCGATTATTCATTGGTTAATTACTCGCTCTATCACCCCCTATATTAGCCCCACCCCAGATTCATCGAAGGGAATTTTAGAGATGTCTTTTAGAGAAGTTCAGCATCTTTAAAGATGCACAGTGTCATGCCGGTTGCAAGTTGAGCACTGACACACCACTTGTATTTGATTCCCTGTTGCTGTTAATAACATTCTTGATTTAAACTCATACTACCATCACATTTGAAGATCATAACGCTGTGGGAAATACAGTTCAACCCATATTTATTCAATTCAATCCGCAGTGTTCATATGTGTTCATCACTACAATGATGAGTGATGAGAACAGTGTGGATGAATGAAGGGGAGAGTCCCTCCCCATTGAAATAGTGTGCGGCTGTGCTTTCGCACATTTGGTGTGAAGTTCTCTTATGCAAACAGGGCCCAGGTGCCAGGATGAACTGCGTTTCTGAAAAGTGATAATAAAGTTTTCATGGAGGACAGTGTTATTTAAAGATTTAAAGACCATGCAGCAGCAGTGCAAAGCACTGACGGAGCCCCGTTGACTCCTGGGAACTGTAGGCAACCTTATCAAAAAATCCCAGATGAAATCTTTATACGGATGCTCAAAATATGTGAAAGGCAATTAAATGGTCAGATAAAAGAGAACACTCGGTTCTGTGGCGCTCATTAAGGTCACTTACGCTGATTAGGGAATGACTCTTCATCAGGCAAGAACACCCCTGGGTTAGACACTCGTAATTTTTGGATAATGATGATCATGATCACGACGGTTGCATGCAAACAGTCGGACAACATGAACACAGTTAGACCCGAGTGTAGTCAGTCCTTATCTGTCATTGGTGATGGTTTTTCAGGACCTTTTTATGCCCTGCGTATTTAGTTAAAAAAAATCACTTCCAACCCTGGCCAATATTTGCAACCAACAAGCTGAGGTAATCGCTCAAATACACCGTGTGGTCCTTGTGGCAAGAATAACAGTTTGAAGATTGCAAAATCGCAAAGGACACATGCATTTAATTTATAGCCAGGAGTATCCAATGGTTCACTCTCAGGCATTGGGCCATAAAATGCGCTTCTGTACAACATACTTCTGCTCAGCTTGATATTTGGCGTGGGTGGCAGGGAAAAGAATACTTCCTCCATAGGTGTAAGACAGGGGACCAGCAGCACCCACACAATGCACACAGAAGCTCAGCTCCACACCGCAACAACGGACTCAAATGTGCAATTGTGTTTACCCATCCCCAGCGAGGGAGAAAATACCACCGTCTTCTAATTGTTGAGTTCATTATTCAGGCTTGGCATAATCTGTTTAAAATAATATACAGAAATAAAGACGGGTTCACATTTAGAACGTCACACAGCAACCCGGCAAGCTAATTCTGAAGGAAATTTTCTCGGAGTGGCTTTACCACTCTAAACATCAATCACAGGGTGGATCTCCGAGCATCATTCTGGTTACCCGGACGACGGAATCCGACAGAGGTTGAGGAGGAAAGAAACTCCTCTGTTGCTCTAAGGACGAGAGTCAGGTGTCGTGGAGACACTAAACAGCCGTTCGCTGACCTGTGATCACAGCCCACACAGCCAGTGCCATGCCATGGGCAGCCAGGCATCCCTGCCTTATGGTAATGTTGCAGCTGGAGGTCACAGCCTGCCCCATCCACCCCGGTCTCCCTGTGTCTCCAAGAACAAGGATCTGGTTGGGGAATCAGAACTGGATAGCGTCTGTACAATTCTACTGACCTTACAATCAACTGGATGGACAGATTCTAGACACACAGTATGTTTTGAGCCAGTCTAGTTTTAAAGAGCAGCTGATATGCTATGGAGAAGCCAGATGATTTCCTCCCCACATGCCATAACCTGGGTCCTACACTAATGTCCTCCTGTTCTGGGAAAGCTCTGACGGTGCAGGTTGCACTCCGTGTCAGTCATTGGGTAAGTCCCAATCTTGCCTCTGGTGGTGTGACGTCGTTTACTCGGTCGAAGCTACTGATGAGAGCGGTGTGGTAAGGACTGCATCCCACCCCCTGCCTGGGATAACGGTTCTCTCTGCACGACAATTGGGAAAATAAAATGCGACAGAACACTGAAGATGATACCTGTTTTTGCCCTGAAGGAATAACTATTGACAATATTTGGAAGACATTGGTTTACATGAAAGACAAATATTAGCCTGTTCATTGACAGCAGCCTGTAGTTCCAATTGGCATTTTCAGTATGCATGAGTTAACACTGCAAAATAAACATTAGCATTTTCAATATGCATGTGTTAACACTGCAGAATACACATTAGCATTTTCAGTACGTATGTGTTAACACTGCAGAATAAATTTAAGTTCCCCGACGTTAGGAACCAATGTTGTCTGTAACTGCAGAAATCCTTTCTGTGGTTTATCCTTTCTGTGGTTTCTGCTGACCGTTGGAATTTTTCTATTTTTAGCCTTAATCCCCAGTGTTTGAAATTGACAAGTTTTCTCTGAGTCAGGCTTAAAGAAAATCAATTTCCCTTTGGGAAAATCATTCAGGTCATTAGGCAGCTACAGATACCTTGAGAGAAAGAAGATGAAAATGAGTTACTGCGAAGACAACACAAACAACCATGGGATTACTGGACCTTCCAGAAAAGGCTATTTAATCCATAATAAAGTCGTTCTAGTTCAGCTAATGATTCATTACAGGAAGCGCAGGTAAGACTTTGTTATAATTCATTGTTCACTTCAGGTACTTACGGTTAGACATAACAGAGAAGGGTTGATTTAAGTTTCATTTCTTACCTGGTTACAATCTGACAGCAGGTTTTCTGTTATGGAAACCAGTAAGAACAGAATGAATGGATGATACAGAACGGCATTTTACAGCATATTTGCAAATAATGCAGTCCCATATGGGAAGGTTTCCCATTGCTGGTCTCAAGGCTGGCTCACTCTGCACATTTCTGTAGAGCTCTGCCACAGAAGCTCAATTATTTAATTCTTCCCATTTAAATTGGTTGGTAGACATTAATGTCATGTGTCACAGAGACAATTACGTGATTTTGTCCATTACATTTTTCATTGCCAAGAGTCAATTTGTTCAACATTTGCATAACGGCAGCATCCAGTGCAGCACAAAAATCCCTTCCATCCACATTTATAGACTGGACTGAGCCTTAGAACTGATGACTAAGATTAAGTGTTGTACACTTTTTGATGCCCTTAGATGACTGAGATGACCTGCGAGTTCATGCAAAGGGGGAGGAGGAGCAGGACTCTGACTGGATGACTGTTACCTCGGGTTTACCCAACAGCCAATCCCCTGTTTAACCAACAGCCAATCCCCTTCAACGTCATGAATGGCTGCCTGTCATTCATTCCGGCTGCTTGGCTGGAGGGTTCTCTTCCTCCGCCCGGGTGCAGCGAACTGTCACCTTCATCCCTGTGAAGCAGAGCAAGCTGGACCATCCATCAATCACTCTGTTCTCCTGGTTGTAGGGGTACTTAATCACACATGCCTGCTAATGCGTGGCAAAACTTCAAAAGACACAAACACTGCAGAGCATGGTTATTTATAGAATCCGGGTTTTAGAAAACATTTAATCAACAAACACTCCACTCAGACGTGAGTTCTCCAGATAATTAAGCGCTTATTCAGAGATCTTTAAATCTTTTGAAATTCTTAAAATTGATCTTGAAATTAATTGGATGGAGTACTAAAGTTTGTGCGTAGTTTTGGCATCAAGACTTCTTAAAGGAAAAAGCAAGGACTTTCAGTAACCAGGCAAACCTATCCCAGTACGTAAATGCGTTATTGTGATTAAAAGTGAGCTTAAAGAAAGCTTTTTACGTAACAATTACTTCCAGGGAAAAAGCCTAGACAATGGAACAATGCACACAGGAATGATGTCGTCCTTATCTGGCGCTTGACATTTCACCTGACAATCTCCCATAGTTATGTCTGAAAGTTGTTCTAAGACAGTTCAGAGAATCAAAGCACCATGACGTTTCATCCCAGAGGGATTATGGTGTCTGGCTGCTGCTGAAAGACCAGAACGCTGGCAGCCTGAGAATGATCGGAACAAACGTGAACATAAAACAATAAGAATTATGCAATAAAGTTCATGCAGTATTTGTCATAAATATACAACAAAACAAACAAAAAACCCAATAATGTTTGTCATTTATTTTAACTAAAATGGTTTCAGTTTATTCATTCACCCTACGAACGTACATTTACTAATGCAAATTTACATCACTTCCGGTCCGGAGGCAGCTGGATTGTTAAGCTGCCCGGGACCTGAGTCTTTCAGCTGGAGCCAGACTGTTCTCCTGAGGGCTGCTTAGACTTTCAGCATGATGTAGACCGCTCACTGGGTTTCAGTGCCAAGCACAGCTGACCCAGTTTCTCCAGAAGGACAGCTCACTAATTCAGTACCACGGACAGCTCACAGTGCTTCAGAAGCGGTTCACTAAGTTTCAGCACCAAGGACAGTTACGTTTTCTGTTTATTTTGCTTTAGGGACGAAGGTGGTGGTCCTTCTTCTTCCCCATCACTCTCATTAGGCTGGTCTGTTTGTTTTGGTGACTAGTCCTAGACAAAATTGTTATGAGGCAATAGTTTCCCAGACATGGAGTGGAATCATGTATTATTGCAGAAATATTTCATTACACTCTCAAGCATTAAGTTGACAAATAAACTGAACTAATTCACTATCAATGCACTATCCTTTAGTGTCTTGATTTAAAGGACAATTCCCTAAAGGAACCCACCCATCCCCACTCTCCGGGTCTTTACTACATCAGCAAGCCCCCAGGACCAGACACTTTCTCCACCACATCCTCGGCTTCCTTCCGTGGTCACAGAAAAATTAAAGGTGGCAAGGGGGAAATGATCTCCTCGCATTTCCATAATTTACCATTCCAGGGTGGACAGTCTAAAGGATGGCAGAGAGAGAGGGGCACTGACAGCCCATTAGTCTCCTTTAATGGAGGTCCCGCTTACCCAGGCACGTTGAGGAAACCCCAGCCCACTCCAGTGTCTCACAGGGTCGCTGGGAAAAACAAAACAAAAAAAACACCAGAGACTTAAAGGTCATCAGTCTGGTGACCAGACCCATGTAACTAAGTTAAGTGAAATTCTGCTCGGGGCCGCTAATCTGGTGATCTGGTAAAAAGTTTTGATAAGTCTTTGAAAGGGGAAAAAAGTAATTCAATATAATTTTAGAGCAGCAGAGTGTAACATGATATAATGTAATGTCACAACGTAGTGCAGTAAAGTGTTGTGTAATGTTACTAACAAGCTGTAATACGCGAGCGCCATGTGACTGATAATGAAGACTAATGCGTCCCCTGCGTGTTCAGGTCTCTTGTGTTCAGGTTCGCTTAGCTGAAGCAAGACTGAGAGGGAACGTTTCTCTCAGTGGTGGGAGGAGTTTCCGGAATGCCGCCTCCTTCAAAAAGGAGGGTTGCCATGGTGATGAGGAGTGGACCTCGTGGTCTCTCAAGCCAGAATGGAGGGCACTGGAATGGAACCTTCTCTGCACAGGTGCCCCTCCGGCAGGCAAAAAAATGCGGGTGCCGTGTCTTCCACACAAACATCATACTAACGTTCCAGTAACATTATTTCATTTTTTTTCTGAAATATTGCAACGTTGTGATAATAAGGTTATCACATAGTACATTCCTACAGTCGCGCAATCTTGCAACACAATGATGTATCGCTCACCCTGGGAAATACAGCGAAAACTATGGAACCGCGTTATGTTAACATTAATATGATGATGACACCGGTTATGACATCGGTCTCTCTTACAACAAGGTGTACAAATTAAACTGAATACAGCAGACAGAATATCAACATATCACTCTTCTTTTAAAAAAAAAAAAAGGTAATCACAATTCAAGATGCACCATAATGCAGATTTTGGAGTCTTTTGATAGGGACATTTAAGATCATCCACCTTAACATCACTCAACAGATTTCATAGTAATTAAGATTCAGGACCTTCACTCTGATTGTTATTCTGAGATTTTGATTGATCATGTCTTTGGCTACAACCTTTGAAGAACTGTGAAAAAAGTTGCGTGCTCAAAGCCTCAGATTCCTCAGACACATTACCCAGGATACCCATCAGTCCCCAAACGCAACTCAATTTAATGGAGAGGAAAAATAACAAAAAAACATTGGCACCTCGAAATTTTGGAACGCCTAAGACATAGCCCATGTGCCAGCAATGAGTCTTGCCGGTTGCCTGGCAACACAGCTGTGTCCACTTTCCACTGTGTTCAGGACTTTTCCAAGATTTTCAATGCAGAGTGTACCACGGCGGTCGTCAGGAACCGAGCGGCCACTGTAATAGAGCCGGCACTCAATTAAATGAATCCCAAGCTCACTTTTCAAATGTGTATTAGGGGATTTTCTCTCTCAAAAAATCTCACCGGCAGTAATCCATATATCAATAAAATCATCAAACCTCGCCCTAGCCGTCTTGGCTTCATTCCCTTTATTATGCCCCAGAAGGAGGCTCCCTGAGGTATCTTCTTAATGCAGACACCAGAGCCCCTCATGACATCATCACTGCTTCCAAGCTGAGTAGCCCCCCTCTCAGCAAAGACAGCGCTGGCTTGTGCTTGGCGATGTCGCTCGTCTGTGCGCCCACGCCTTGAAACGGACATCTGTTTAGGCCCCTGGTAGGCTAAGCACGTAGTCATCAGAGATGACCAGGTCCCCGACGCGGCACAACAGCTGCTGGTGTCATACAGTGCAGTTCAGGACGCATGGAGATCCTAGACAAAAACAAACTAAGCTCTTTCTTTACATAAAATCAGGTTTTTGCTTCCAAACAGTGGGCCTTCAACACATC
The DNA here is from genome assembly GCA_025775045.1 of Hiodon tergisus. Classification (NCBI taxonomy): domain Eukaryota; kingdom Metazoa; phylum Chordata; class Actinopteri; order Hiodontiformes; family Hiodontidae; genus Hiodon; species Hiodon tergisus. The sequence goes on along the minus strand of JAOVYW010017738.1, from coordinate 6,874 downwards.
CTGTGGAAAAGTTGCTGGTTCACCCAGATTCCCATGGGGAAAAAACTTTGTCGTAACCCAGACTAGACCTGAAGATGAGTATGCAGTTGAGAGTAACGCGAGTAACGCAGCATACTCAGGTGACAGCATGACCCCCCACACGACATTCCTTGGATGCAGAGCCATCTCCAAACATCATAATAATAATAATTATTATAATAATAATATCCCTCCCATCGATTCAGTGGCGTGAACATGAGAAAGCTTTGGGAAAACCAGTGAGTGACGTGACCCAGAATGCAATGTGTGCGATCCAAAATGTTTAAGAAATGAAACAGGACACTAGGATCAGGAGAAAATAGAAATGGGAGCTCTTTTTCGGTCCAAACTGCTGACGCAGCAAATCTAAGGCAGGGATTCAATTTGTAAAAAAAAACAATAGTCAAAATAAACGCAGACTTTGTTGTAGTTATCATAATCATTATTATTAAGACATGACAGAGTATTGCTTACAATAGTATTGTGTCTTCTAATCGATACATGCTAACATTAAATATCCAAGATAATACTTAAATAATGATAAAATATAATTTTAAAAAACCTCATGCCTCACTTTTCAATCTTTCTGGTAGATTCAATTTTTGAAATTTGGATCTCAGAGTTGTTTGTCTTGACCTCAAAATCTCTGCAGGAGTACAAACACTCTCAGGGAATTCAAGAGCAAATTAACCTCTGAAAATAAAATCCACTCTCTTACATAACAGATATGTGAGATGGAAAGTGACTTCCTGCTTTTTTATTATTATTATGTACCCAAAGATGGCCATATTCCATCCATGTATTATTAAATTCCCATCTCCCAACATCCAGAGGAGCTTCCTGAATACATTGTTCATCTGGCCTCCTCAGACCCTCGGACTGAACCCGTTTAAATTCACTTGGTTGCCCACAGGAACCACTCAGCGAATATTAAAAGATCTGTTTTCCTCCTCTGATGTTCATTAGACGACTCCCTGTGGCTCGCTCTGAGTTACGGAGACTCTGACAGCATTATCATCTACCCCCTTCCAGCTGGAGCCAGCAGGCGTAATGAGAGTCAGATCCCGGCACCACACCACACCACACCTCGCCTCGCCTCACCTCGCCCGTGACTCACTTGTTAAAAGCGATGCCTGAGCTCGGACTGAGCCCCACAAACGGGATTTTTCCCACACGAATTCCAGCAGTGGTGCACTACGTTGAGGGTTAAAGTGGGATCAATAGACGGGTCTTCACTCTGCACGTCCCTAACTCGCGTCCCCTACCGACGGCGGTGGGACGTGTCTCTCTTCCAATCAGAGCTGAACCCCTGACCACCTGATGGTTGCGGGCTACACACCTTGGAGGAGACAAAAAGAAGCCAGCCTCAATTTCCTTTCTGGCAACACACAAAGTTTGAACTTCTCATCTGGATTTTTTTCCTGCTGGTATTGGTAATGAGCTGAATGCAATTCACAAAAATTCTAAATTGGAATCTTGGCATTACTGCCAAGAGTAATCTGGTGGATGGAGGGGGGGCTAAAATATCATTTGTATGAGTCTCGGAGGACAGTCTGACAGGAATTGACTGGCAATTAACAGGGATCTGATGTTGTATCGGTTGTCACTAAATTGACTAGCTTGAGGGCTTAGAAATGTGTCTTTGTGAGCATGTCCTTTTTCCTCTTTAATGTGCTTTTTTCCCTTGTAAAATCTGCTCCTTGTCTAAGCTGCTAATGGGACTGTCGCCTTTGTAACGGCGAAGGGTTTATTCGATTAAAAGCCTCCAGCTACTTTAAACATCACGCGTGCTCTTTTCAGCAAAGCCTGCAGTGTGGGACTTCGAAGCGTCCCATTCATGGACACGGACGTTCTCCTACGGCAGCGCGGGACAGAGGCCCTGATGATCCACAGTCATTTATGCGTGGAGAATATCCCCGACAGGAAAAACAAATCGAGACTGCGAAGCCCTGATCTCAATCAGCTCTGTCAGTCGGTCAATGCTGGACCCGCGTACAGCCCCGAACAGGAGGTGGGTCGCCTCTGTTCTGCTCAGATTCTTTGGAACTTGTTCAAATGTGTTTTCCTTTAAACTTCCTGTTTCCTGTTCCAGAGAGAAGTAGTGGAGCCAGCAATTAAATCGTCATTAAACATAAATATGAAATGTCTGATAACAGCAATGGGGGAAAACATTTCTAAACAATAAATAGGAAACGTAAATTGCCTATGAACTTTGTGTTTCATAACTTTATAACCATGCCCATAGCAATATCAAATGAAAAACATGAATTTAGTTAAATACATATAAAAAAACAATAAATAAATATTTTTTTAAAGAGGATAAGCCCTCAGATCACTGCAGTCCACCAGGCTCTACATCCCTTCAGTTTCAGTGACGAGATGACCAGTCGTTTGTGCGGTATCCTTGACCAAAAACGCCCCGCCCGATGCACTTTCACCCCCCAAGCCCCGAGAACATCGCTGTGGTCAGCGGAGCGGAGAGAGATCTAAATGGGGGGATTTCAGTACCAGGAAGGACTGGTATTGTGCTGAATTTCACTGTTGTGCCTTATTGCTGCTGTGTTTTCACTCTGACCACGTGACACAGGCCCACCCCCTTCTGCCAATTTATCATAGTGAAAAAATGACAACACCCTTAATAGTCTTAATAATATTTCACTTGCTCCTGACATTTAAATGGTTCTGAAAGCAGTCAATCTTCTTTTAATTATGGCTGCCATCCACAGTAGTGGAGATATAGTGACAAATAAAGAGAGTAACGGAAAATCTTAATAGGAATCTTTAACACTTTGTTATGAATTCTATTTAAAAAAAATTCAAATACTGAATGATCTCAAACCATAATTTTAATCTCAGTCCACAAAAACTGACACTGGTTGGAGCTCTTTTCAGCCGCATTACAGTAAAGTCTGTAATGTTGACGCCCACATGGTGTACGGGTGTTTCAGGAGGCCCGTCTAACCCGAGCATCCTAACTGGTGCAACTAAATTAAGTTAATCAGTACGCACTGAGGCTGTACAATTTTACAGTGGTCATTTCTCAGGTCAGACTGAGGACTGAGCGTAAGAACATGCCCGGGCTTAACCACTCAGAAGTTTACATTTTATAAGTCATACATCCAGACTAAAGCAGTCTTGGCCCCTTGCTTGCGTATCGCGATTCGCAGAGATGCAGCAGCATTATGAGAATACAACGCGCTGTGTTGGGAGGGTTCTGCCGGGCATCAGACATCTCCAGAGAAGGAGACAGCAGCGTTATTTATTATCCGTGATGCTTTTCTGCATCGTAAACAGCTAACAGCATCACTGCCCCATGGTTACAAATGTGCGGGGAAAAAATGCCTTTCCGAAACGACTTGATTTGCCCGTGCGATAGAGTTCATAACAAGCTGGAGTACAGTTTTTCTTCATTAGGAAGCATGCGGTTCATTTGAGCATGCAACACCCCCAGCCCCAATGCGCTCACATTCGGTTCACAAGCTAATTTGCATGGGCGCCTGAAAATAATCTTCATTTCTCTAATATATGCAAATTCACGGCCCCCTGTCACAAACTGGCACCATTTTCGGGCCAGCATTAATCACAGTTTAGCCCCGTCCCGGCCTGCTCTGAGACCATTAATCACCAGTGCTGAAGGAAACATTCTTCCTCAGGGCCCCCCTAGTCCACGTCCAGTTCTCACTTGGCCTCCTCCAGGAAAACGGTGCTCAGCATCGAGGGGCCTGGTGGATGGTTAATGACCAAAACAAGCCTGGAACATGAAAATATTAACCACACGCACCTCGGCACAGCACAGAATCTTTTCTCCTGGGACGGCCAGAACGCACTGCAGGCTGGATTTTGAGCAACCACAGAGATTTAAACAGGATACGCTAACACCAGGGTCACATTAAAATTAACACCAGGGTCACATTAAAATTAACACCAGGGTCACATTAAAATATAGCTGGCCTTCTTTATCTTTTCAATAACTTAGTTGGCCGTATGTTAGTAGCCAGATCATCTTACACAAGTCATATTTACTTAGTTATAATTTTTTTACCGATGGAAATTTTCTTAAGCTGAACAGGGAACTTCTATTCTGAAGTACAACAGTAGTTACCCTGCTGCAATTCAATCCTACAACGTTCTGGTAACTACGGCAGCACACTACCCACTACTTCACTGGCTGTCTGTCCCGAGCTGATGCCGATGTTCCTGTGTCGCCGTCGCGGCAACTGTGAGCAGTCAGTTTGACTCCTTTCCATCAGAAAGAAAATGTAATTTGTGACAAAGCGCTGAACAGATTTCATTTTCCAGAGGGAATCAAAATACCAGAAAACCCATTGCCAACGGGAAAAACTGGACAAGTATTCCCTGACCCCAGAGGCAGTCGAGAGAAGATAATAATAAAACTCTCTGATCAATACAAAAACATTAAACATGCCACATGTACAATGTTTCTCCTAACACAAATCGCAGTACAAATGGTTTCGTCCAACACAGGTTAAATGAATCCCGATGAGGCCTGTCACCTTATACCCGTTGAAGCGCGTACCTAGGGATTGATCTCCTGAAGTCCATTCACTGAAGTCTCCCTCACGCTTGGCCGTAATCCACGCTCTTGTCCTGTAGTAGTCTGGGTGATAAATAAAGCCATTTGCCTGGAAGTGTATCTTTGTCACCCCTCCGGTTATCACATGAGATACGAGCGAGAGCGGGACGCCGGGCGGCTAGACGAGGAGCCACCCGCAAACACAAGTTCCGCTGCCTCTCACGAAGAGAGGTTAGCCAAATGATACAGGAATTAAGCCACACCAATACCTGCCCACCGCCCCCAGGAGCCCGCCGGAAGCTAGCTGCCAAATTCAATGCCGCGACTGTCGATTGGCTGCGGAAAACAAGCATCGCTGACAAATGAACCTAGCGGGACTTGTTAACAAAAGGTTTCAGACTTTTATTCAAAGGAGGGGGCCCTGCTGTTTCTGCCCTTGAGCGAGACTCCGAACCTGAAATCTGATAAAACTGTGAACCATAAAAGTGGTTTTGGGTAACGGCATCTGATAAATAATAAGACGGACAAGGATACAGAAACGTTGACAGGGTGTATAGTAGCCATCCATATGCAGAGACCCTGGATCCAATCAAGCAACTGGCCCAGAGAGTGGCACCTCCCACCCTGTTTTATCATGTACTTTTGTAACAGGCCTCGGTG
>JAOVYW010017711.1:14342-28300 GCA_025775045.1 Hiodon tergisus | reverse complement strand
GTCTGTCTCTTTCTGGCAGTGGCAGACAGTGGAACGTTGTCGTCTGTGCAGTTGGGTTATGACATCGCAGGGATTCCCTCCTATTTCCAAGGGATTTCCCCATTATAGCCCTAGGTTATGGCCCATAGAACTAGTAAGAGAGACTTTTGGAGGGTCTTAATGACAGCATAAGACCCCGTGTGTTGCCACATACCTCACACCTCTGGGGTTTGTATTGCCAAGATCCAGAAAGGGATAATAGAGACCAGGGTGTGTTTGCGGTAAATTGCATCATCAAATGTGGTACATTGCATCATCACGGTCCTTGCCTGTATGTACACACAGCTTCACGCATGTAAACTTATTCGTCAGTTTATTGTTTGCTTTGTTCCTTTGTAAACTCAATTTATTATTTACTTATAAATGAAATGTTTTTATTATCCTGTCTCATTTATCTCACGAGTGGTTAAACCGCTATAATTAGGAGAGGTGAAAAGACTATGATGTCACCCTCTTTATTTTATAGCATACAGTCTAAATCACCTGCTGGTGGTTCAGTAGTTGGTGATCCTTTTAAATCACATCAGGTGGCTCCAATAGATCACCCTCGTTAGCCTGAAGCTCCTGACGGACGCCCGTTCTCTGTCCTCGGTCCTCGGTGGTCGCTTTTCGACTGCAGCGTCATCTCAGCCAACCCCCGTCGTTGGCACCGCACACACACAATACATACACATTTTCCATAAACATATACAACTACATGATGTCTGCCACTAAATGTGTGACTGAAACAACAGGCAAATAAAATATTCCTGTTCATTTGTTAATCTTCACAAATCTTCACAAATGATGGTCGAAATGCTAGGTGACTCACTGATGCACACAAAGATTAAGTTTATATATACCTTTGCTATGCATAAATAGAGAGGGTTATTTAAATTAAAGAGGGCCAAGCCTGGCAATACCTCTAGTCAATTCAATGTTTACTTTAGTGAAGCGGTGTCACCATTAATATATTTTATTTTTTAAACTACTTCAGTCTCGAGGCCCGATGTTCTTATTAAAAATTAAATTGTTTGCTACACCAGCAGCCCATTTCACGCCGCATTTTGGCACTTTATGGCCGATATTCTAATAAACTCTGTTGTAACGAGGAGAGGAGAGGCTGCATAACAACGTAAACATGGAAGCTAGGCTGTAGGAACCGTCACCAAGGGTCCCATTACGGGGACGTTTCATACAGAGAAAACAAAGCACCGGTCTGCTATTGTAGGACCCTCCTGTTCTCTGCTGCCCCGAAAGAGCATTGCGGATGGTAGGTAAATCAGCATCACTTCAGACATCTTTGCACAAGCGTGCTTTATTATCCCGCCTGGTAAAAAAAAGACACATGCCAAGGAAGGGTTTGTTTACTGAAAAAGAAAGACGTCCCCCACAAACACCCTTCTGTGGGTTTGGCTTGGTGATTTTTAACAACCATTCCAACAATACAAACTGAAAATATATAAAGATGGACAGCAGAGGATTTGATGAAAAAAAATACATATGTATTATTATCGTTATAGACAAGCTCACATGGAATATGTAAGAGAATATCACAATCCATTTATGAACAGTTTAAAAGAACAAGATGTTAGTGATAAACAGATGCATACATACAAATGAAATCTATACCAAATTAGCATTTAATTAAAAAAAATAGATAAACGTAATAACACAAATTGATTTAAATTGTATAAACTTTAAATACAATAGCGCACAAGGACTAGGTTTGAGATTTTAAATATAAATATCAAATATAACATAACGTTTTGTGGCTCGGCCAACAAATGCTAACACATGAAAAATAAATAAAAACGAACAGGTCTAGGGACAATCTGTAAATCACTGATGGTAAATTCATTTTTGACACTGAATACATATCTGAATACTGTAACCTAACTATAGCCAAACTTAAAATAAACAAAAGGAAAATTATTTTGTCACTGAAATCCTGACACTAGATGTAGTATAGATTTTGTGTACATACGTGGATATTCATATATGCACACACTGTATATTTTGTGGAGTGGAGAACAAAATTACTTATATCAAATCCTACTTTGCTTGGTTGTTACAAACTTTGACATGGAGCCTGGCAAAAAGGACTTGTAAGACAAAAAAAAGTTTCGCAATACAATATAGATCATGGCAACTGCACTCAGGAGCAGATAATAATGCTTAATATGCTCCAATTGTATAAAACCAAATTACAATTTGCGAATATGTCGCTATTGGCGGTTCACACAAGTGGCTGAACACAGTTCGCCATGTGCACACGGAATAATCAGCGAATCATTCGAAATGTTATAATAATATTTAAAGGCTGTTCGATGTTTTTGGTCTTCAGGGGTTAAGGAATATGCGATACAGACAGATGCTGTTTCCTCGTGGAACCACAGCGAGATGTGGTGCACTCCATCGATGCTGCACTCAAGCCCGTGGTCGCAACACATCCGACTCTGTCTTACCAGTTCACATCTCTACAAATAGTAGAGCAGTGGCCAAAGGGTTCTTATTTCAACTTTCGTCTGGCAAGCTAACATAAACGAACTTAGTAAAAAAAAAATTATCCACGGATGGTGTGTCGGCTACTTTGCTGAAGGATTAGAGGAGGAACGCGCTGACATTTGTGTTTCAACGACATAAGACAGTGGAAGGGAGGGGGGAAACACTTCGAGAAATTTGCATTCCGCGTCAGCGCATCCGTATATCCTCTCAACTTGCAAGTCGAACTAATTCCTCGTCTTCGTCGCAACTTTAACCGAGAGTCTCATCGCGAGAAATATCTTCAGCGTTGTCGACTTTCCCCACGGAGAGGTACGCGTTTGAATGTATTATTAATCTAAACGTTTAATTATTTAACTACGCTTAACGCCAGCGTTGGAACGGTGTGTTAGATGTGTATGCGCTGACGAATCGTTTTTACCTGCTGCGACTTATAACAAACTTGCGCCATTTGTATGTCTTGTGTTTGTGTTCATTTTTACTTAAAACTGCTCAAAGCTAAATCTTTCCACGTGCAGTTTTAAAAAAATATATATTAATCTTCATTTAGCTAGTCAAGCATATGAACTTACAAGGGATAATTAGGGGTGGGAAAAACCGACGTTGTTGTGTTGTGTGCTCCATTGTACCTGACAAGGAACGCTGCACCGTCCTACTTCAAGTAGTTTTAGACATAGATTTCCAATTAAGCGTAACACGATAATTTAAGCATTTTTCTGTCAGGTATATCACATTTCTAGTCAACAAAACTTTCCCGAATGCGCGTTAGTGATGTAATGGTGACGCTTAATCAAAGGCAGAATGGGTTTAACCTGTTGATGCATGGCCATTCGGCACAGCCAATTTCTTGTTCTTGACGGAACTGTTACTTGAATTGCTACACTGGCTTAGTATAGTAATTATTTCAGGCATTGTGAACTTAATACAGTAACTGGAAAATACCACTGTGTAAGTGATTAATCGGGATCAATCCATCTTTGTAGCACCACAAATAATACTACCGTGAATTGCAATGGTACAGAGTCTGGTATTTAAACTGAGGAGTCGTCTTGAAAATGTAGCACAAACTTTTCTACGTTTTAATTACCGTTTTCAAATCTTTAAAATTGTATATATTAAATAAATATTAAATGTGAAATGCATAGACCCCACCCCCACCACCTCACATTAATTAAACTAAAAACTTAACTTAAAACTAAGTTAATGTAATTATGTAGAATTGTAAAAACATTTTTGTTTTCTTGAAAAATGAGTTTCTCACCACCCATTTGTTTTTAATTTATTTATCTATGAAAATGCCATTGCGGTGTATAAATAAAGGGACTTTACTTAATGGAATGCGCCTTCCCTCATCTGACCTACAGCAATAAGTATGTAACATACTGGGTGATTTAACTTATCCTGATTAATGAGTAAGGACTTTCTGTCACAGATATTCTCTCGGTATGAATTCCTATTAGAACTGCATGTTGTAGGAGTTTAAAAGCACCAGCAGTTCTAAGGTTGCCATGCAGAACCGTCTCGCAAATGTAGCCATACGTCTGTAAAAAAACAAACGTTATTTCACAAAGTACGGCGGTGAAATATTCTGTTGTGCCGGAAAGCAGATACCAGACAATACTAGGGTAGTATCATTAAGATGATATAATTGTAATTAAGGATACATTAGGGTGGAGATAATTCACTGGAGGAATCTTCTCGGATGTAATTTGTTTTTTATTGAATATATCAATCATCATTAAATTACTTTTTTTGAAACTAAAGTTTTCCTTTGGCTTCAGTTGGCATTCAGCTCAGTTTTGCTTGTAGGGGAAAAAAACAATAGCGTATAAAATCAGTTATGTGCAAAAAAATCAATCACTGACTCGTATTAAAAAAAAAAAAAAAACTGGGACGCCAAAGTGAATGTGATATGAAGAATAAATCATTGGAGCCAAAACAATTATTTTCTCTACCAATCAAAAATACCAATTCAGATATTCTGTCATTTGCAAGTCTTGTTACTGTAACCATTGAGACCCCTCGCTGTATACATTTTAAAGTATTACAACAATGCAAACAACACTGGAGTCAAAACTAGGAACATATACAAAATCTAGCCCACGGTAACAAATTCAATCCAAATTGCATGACGGGCATCAGCGTGGTAAATCGTTACTGTATGATTTCAGTTATTTAATATCGAAATGCATTTTGTTTCCTAACAAATGATGGATATGCTATTACCTTGGTTTAGATTACAGTTTGAAAAAGTGTTCTAGGTTCTTTGAAAAGCACATTTTATTAGATGTGGTTTGTTTTTTTTATATTTATGGCTCATGGCTCAGAATGTGGAACTCCCACCAGAGTAATATACCGTAGGTGCTATCTTGAGGAATGGAGGTCTTCAGGTAATTATTGGCAACAGAGGAACGCTGTTCATCTCATCCCCTCCTCTCACATCACAGTGAGACTAAGCAGTACATGATCGTTTGGCCGCTCATTTGCGGCGTCTTTAGGAGTGCTTCTAAACTTTTATTTATTCTCCCGTTGTAAATTGTGACAGTCTCCGATGGATCACAGAGGAGTACTGCTCAACACCGGTTGTCTTCTGAAACTTGTGTTCAAAGATGAAACCTATTATATTGACTAATTAAAAAAAAGAGTGGAGACGGCTGTAAATTACTGTGGGATTTGCCATTGTTCTGCAAAAGAATGCTTTGAAATTTAATTGCGACTTACTCCCACCTCTCAGCATGTATGCAAGCACACACACACACACACACCCAAAAAAAAAAGGCAAACACACAATGTAAAAAAAGTGAGGTTACTCACATTTTTGTAGGTTGTAGATGTCCATTTGTCATATACCCCAACCCACCTCTCTAGGAGTAATTGGAGCTCTGTGTTACCGGGTCATGCGTTGTTTTCCTGCTAAATAAAAGTAGCCTGTGTAATTCTGTCGAGGACTGAAAATTGATAAAAGATCACAGCATTGAATAATTAACATAAATTCATAATGAAAATAATTACGGACCCAACATTATTATTAACATGTAAGTTAACAAAACCATTACCGATGGCTTTGCATATAAATACTAATATATTTACTAATGTATAATAACGCGTGAAGCTAAATGCTCAGAAGTCGTTCAGAGGAGGTTGGCAAAGCCAGGTAAATGATAAAAAATGAAAGACACATCAGAATAAGAAAAGGAGAAAGGATTGGGCACATGATTGCAGCATCCTAATTACTGGTGTAACATCTCCAAAAATAAATGAAGTTTTGAAGAGGCTTTGGACCAGCAAGACAAGGGTCTGACAATCCGCTAATCGCACATAACATTATTGTATTTAACAACGTTTTTTTTTTTTTGGTAAGCATATTTCTACAGTTTTGGAAAGGAAAACTAGTGGGCTACTAAAGTTTTGATTTGGTCCCAACCGAGGTCTTTGCCAAAATGTGTTGCCCTGACCAAATTCTATAACCAAGCTTTCTCTTAACTGTCTTCTAAAGCATTTTCTGAATGCCAGTTTCTGTCCTTCCTTAACCGTCATTATCCCATGACGGCTTACTTACTGGACAATAAAGGTTGGCAAAGTTCTAGAACAGTGCTCTTTTGATCCAGTTAAGGTTACTTTGAATTTGAATGTAGCCCATGGAATACGCATTGATAAGGATGTCATGGTTTATTAAAAGGCTGGGGAAGAGTTGTCTCCTATTGGTCTTAACAGGCGTTTTGTTTTTTCTCTCTTTGGGGGATGGAATTTAAAGTTCAGCCTCTCAAAATTCCAGTCCCAAAGGCATCAGTGGGAGGTGTTGGTTTAGACTGCTTTAGATTCAGCTGTGCCACCTGATCGTGGGGTGACAAGTCTCGCAGGTAAAGACCACTGGGCTTTTATTTCTCTACAATAAAAGTCACTGATAACTTTGTTTGGTTTCAAAGGGCACTCTACCCCCCATCTGGAGACAAAGAGTTCCAGATTTTAAGCAAGGGTAAACGCCTGGTAGTCAGAGACGGGGCTGGAAATTTGGAAAGTCGAGTCGATAGTGCACTTGCCCCTAATGAGCGTTGTGGTGAATTTGGGTGCAGGTGGCCCATGTTCTTTGGGCGTGAGTGAATTAATGAGACTAATCATTCAAACAAAGGAGTTTCTGAGGTTCTCATCTTCAGGTTCGAGTCACAGGCGCATCGTTTTTCCACATTCTGCGTATTTTTAGCCGTTTCGCTTTCTGTAGTCCTTTTGGACAAACGGTTTATATTATTAATACTTCTGCCATTAGATTGTGGGATTAAAATAAGGAGTGTCTAAAACGCCTTGTAGGTCTCTGATATAATACAAATAAAGAGCCAGTGTTATATAGTTAATTCCGAACTCTACATAGGCTTTAGAATTATTGGCTTTTAAATGTACCTAGGGCGTGTACTTTTTGTAAAGAAATATTAGTGACAAAACCTAATACATAAAAATTTGAGAACATTGACTGCAAACATAAATATCTAACAACTGAAAAAAAAACAACCACAAAAAAGAACACCAAAACTTGTCAGCTGGCAATTACCACAAAGGTACAACAGAAAAACACTAATAAATTGATATAAAAAATGAAACGCATACCAGTCCTCGATTTTATGAGTAGCGTCTTTTTACGAGAGTTTTTTAATTAAAATATCTTGATATTCTTATGCATGCTAATGACGTAAGGGACAAATGGGTTCCTGTTTTTTTTCCTCCCAACCCAGACCGCTAGACACACTCGGTATAAAGAGTAGCCTTGGAGAAAAGTCAGTGCTGGAAAAACTCTCATTTAAAAACAAAGTCTAAAGTGTGAGTCATGTAACTATGTTGAGTGTTACAGGAACCTTGTACTGAAATGTAATCAGGATAAATTCTGCATGTGAGGTAGTGTATGTATACATTTTAAATTGACGATGTATGAATGAAACAATAGACCAAATAATGGTTTTGGACTTTTATTTTTATTTGTTAATTTCACGGCTTGCTAATTAACTCCTTTTTCTCACTAGCAAAACATAATGCACCTCTAAATTATTTTATTTATTTATTTATTTATTTTATTTTTTGTTTTTGTTTTTCAAACAAAGGCTGCGCTGACAAATTTTACTCTCAGCATGAACCACTATAATTATTGTTAAAAATACAGTTGACTATATTTACTCTGCACTACCTTTTTTAAAATTTGCTCCCTATAAAGGCCTTATGACAGATTCTCGACTCCCGTATGATGACTTGGTATGATAACCAGTATGTCCAATAAACTGTTATTATTGCTTTTACTTATAATGGCTTCAACCCCTCAATTTTTTGAATTGAGGGGGATTTTGTTTTTACTTTGTTGGAAATACAAGATTATAACAATAATAATAATAATAGTAGTATGTGTTTTTATTATGGGTATAATGAGACTTTGAGATTCCCCCTCATCTTTTCGTTTTAGTAAAACTATTTTTACTGGGATCCAATTATTATGCAAAAGAACATCTGAATGAAAAGAATGATGGGCAAATGTCTTTAAGTAATACAAAACCTTTTTCTAAACCCGGTCAGAAATAAGGGTTTACAGAGAGGCTAATAGATTCCCTGTAACAGAAGCATCAATAATGTCCTAATTTCAGTTAGGCTGGTAGAAGGGTATTAAAAATATTATCCCAGGGGTATTATTAAACTTAGTACGGTCAATAATCTAATTCCCCCAGCAGCCATTAACAGATGACGGAGAGGATTCTAATGTGAGCGCCATGAACAAATGTGACTGAGCAAAGAGCGTGGAGATGAGCAGTCAGGCAGGTATGGCAGGGGAAGACTCTCATTTCACATTCAAAGCAGGATATTGTAGTCACAAACAGTTTTAAGGTCAACAAAACATTTCAACCTTTCAAAATGTTATAACGGATATCGGTGGGTATTGGTAGTGTTAAATATATATTAAAATAACACTGGAAGTAACAGATAGAATCTTGAAGTGTTAAAGGTTTCACTGCGAATAAAATCATTTGTAGTAATATTTAAAATAATACAAAAATTAAGAGCATTTCTACCCTTTGAACCAGTTCAATTAGATGAAAGAGAAAAATGTAAAATTTCATGTGTGATCACCGGAGCACAGGTGACGGTCCAAGAGAAACCCCAGCCCTGGTGGAACTGGCAACTCTCTGCCAAATGTGCTCCCAGTCACAATCTGAGAACAACAAGAACTCCTGCTCATAGGGCTCAGTCTGTGTTCAGGCCAACTCCAGCTCGTAGGGCTCAGTCTGTGTTCAGGCCAACTCCAGCTCGTAGGGCTCAGTCTGTGCTCAGGGGAACACCAGCTCATAGGGCTCAGTCTGTGTTCAGGCCAACTCCAGCTCATAGGGCTCAGTCTGTGTTCAGGGGAACTCCAGCTCGTAGGGCTCAGTCTGTGCTCAGGGGAACACCAGCTCGTAGGGCTCAGTCTGTGCTCAGGGGAACACCAGCTCGTAGGGCTCAGTCTGTGCTCATGCGAGCGTCTTTACCGACTGAGCCTCTCAGCAGGAAAGTTAACTTTCAGAAAGAAAGAAAAAAACATTCATAGGTATACCATATGACAGAAAGAAATACTATACAAAAAATTGAAATAATACAATGGATACAAATTAAAATGTCTGTGTATTGTGGTAAAGGCATGTTTTAAAATTGGCAAACCGAAATAGAGCAGAAGAATTATATTTTGAAAGGTTTACATCAAGAGAACTGACAATTATTAGTGATCAATTTTAATGCCAAATGGTTCGTCCTTTCAAGATTCCGTGAGCTCCGCACATACTGTACTTTCATTTGTACCTGATATTTAACTTATATGGGCTGGCAGCTTACTCCTGGCACCAGTGGCCCAGGCGTAACAGTTTGTTGTTCGCAAATAAACGTTGTTTGGTACGTTGATTACTGATTTTGTCTCCAGAATTTTGAGCGGTACTCTGTCGGTAGAGCAGTAGGGCGGCGCTGAGTAAATGGAGGTGGAACAACTCCTTTGCCAGCTTGTGTAATGAGTGATGGTGCAGTCTGCCACAGGTGAGAGAGATTTCTTCAGGAGAGACTATTAGGGTGACCAGAGCTCCCGATAATTAGGCTGACTGGAAATTTTTGTTGCTGAAATAAGTAAACGAATAAATAAGTCTTAGGTATGGTAACGTTAAAATAAGTGGATCAGTGTTTCATATTAATTCAACACAGAAGCCTTTTCACTAAAGTGTACAGTAAAGAGTTCAGTGTGACTATGGTGGGGACACGTGAAAAACTATGCAGGTGAGCGTAATGAATTCTGAAAGGGAGAAAAGAAACGTGTCTAGCTTTTACGTAAAACCAAACGCGTCCTTTAAATGCTCAAACGGCCGCCCCCGAGCTCCGTAAAGTTCATTACGGCACTGTGCATCTGCAGTCTTATTGTTCTGCCCGCTGTGAAATATAACCAGCCGCGGCTCTGTGCCCAGATTCGGCAGTGACAAAACACGTCAGTTGTGCTCTAACGAAAAGGCCTAGACCGACTGTTGTAGAAAATTACACGACTGTTGTACAATCAGAATTCATGTTGTTGAAAGCGGGCCAGGATTTGAGTCTATTGCCTGCGATATGCTATTCTGTATTATAGCTATTAGCTGTTGAGTGAATTTTATGATTGGTTGTATTTTTTTTTTTACAAATGGTAATTCTTGTCACCTTGGATACAACATCTCACCCATTTGTGTCTGTTCTAATGGTTTATTTTAAATAGGACTGTACGTTTATATTACACCCAGTATATTTGGTTGAATTGATAATTAGTTTTAAGAATATATTCAGGTCTGTATTGTTTGTGTCCTCCTAAATAATTATGGAAAAATAAGAACTATATATCTGAGCACACTGCCAAAAGTAAGTTCTTTATTGAATTGTTTTCTACGATGTTCACAGTTTTGGGCAATCGTGCTTCTGGATTGGCCGTGTTAGATAAACTTGTGCTGCATTCCTGATTGGTATTGACATCCACCATGTGCCCACTGACGGCATTTCTGCAGAAGATAAATGTTCTCTGTCTGAGTTATCACTTGTGTTCAAGTAATTCTGCCTGTGATGAACAGAGATGCAAACTCCTCACCTTTTTATCCCTTACCTGTTTGCATCCCTGGATGAAGTATACCCAAATGGATGCATTATAGATGAAGTTAGAAGGTAGAGAATTTCATAAATAAAAGATCATTCTGCATATTTGCGATCAAAGCTAACGGTTGGTAAGACCCAGTTAACACAGATTTTTTTGTTGATGTTGTCCACCCAGCTCTAATAGCGACGACAATAATAATAACGGTACTGTAAATAAACGTGGTGTGGGGGGGTGGTGTATACCGAGCACTGACACCAGAAAAAAATTATGGATTTGTCCACCCCTGAGTGAGCAGCTGAGGACATTTTTTATCACTGCAGTGACTGTGAATGCGCAAGCCTTGCTACGCTAGCGTTGTCAGTGAGCTTAGCTAACGGTCTTTTATTGTGGAATTTATATACAAAAACTGGACCACTAGCTATGTTTGTTGTTTGTGTTGTTTGAAAATTAAGCTTAACCTTTTTTAAGCTGAACAGCTCTTAATAAAAACAGCCTCTTAATGGTTTTTATTTTGTTATCCTTGTTTTTGAGTGCAATACATCTATTATTTTTCACAAACGCACACACTGAGTGGTCACTTGGAGGTAGACCTCCACTTTCAATTAAATAGACTGCAGTCTATGAAAGCCTCTTGTGTTCAGCCATTTAAAGCAGATGGGCAGATACTTATGGGTTTTTACACATGGTGTCATGCGTTGCGAAAGTCCCACCACCCAGAAAACATTCAGCCAATGTTGTCGGAAAACAACTCTGGGACGCAGTCATGCAAATTTCTGGTTGTAGCAGCCCTTGACCGTTGCTCTCGAATGTTATCCCTGCCAGCTATCTCCCGAGCCACATTGTGGGGATTTCACAGCTGCCAGAACAGCAGCCAGTGTCAGCCCCAAGACCTGCATCGCTAGTGCTTGGCTGTAAAAGAGAGAACCAAAATATCACCGTACTTTACTGAACTTGTAAATTAAACCATTCACATCCATTATTCATTGTTTTGATGACAAATTAACAAATGAGAAATGATGGCAAATTAAAACTTAAACCCTTCTCTTGAACTACATACAATGATTCTCTCGCTGCCATTATATGCCAGAATTATAGATATTCCATTTGAAAAGGTTATTATAAAGAACAGTTATACTTGCATATTATAGAAGTCTGGTTTAAAATACTAAATTTTAATTTCATTCCGTGTTGAGGATGGATCGTGTCTGAAAATCCATGGGTATCTGCCTACCTGCTTTAAATAGCATAGTCTAAACGCATGTTGCTTTCATTTCAATGAAATAGAAATGGCAGTGAATGTGGAGGTATACCTCCAAGTGATGCTCAGTCTGTGTGTATGCTTTCCCTCAAACAGCACAAATTTCTGCCTCAAGGTCTCTCCGTGTCCAACTCATGTCTCGTCTTTCTCGATGTCTAGTTCTTGCTCTGGTACAAGCGCTCACTTCATCCGTGTAAGACGGCCTGCGTTACTTCGGTATCCCTGCCTGTGTTTCCCGGTGATTCATGTTTTGATATCGATAAGCCAGTTCATTTTGCCGTTACCTAGGTGTGTCACCTTTTCTACTCCTCTCATTTCTCAAGGTATTTGTTTACAAAGGCAAATTTTCCTCCTAAACACCTTCATCTTTCACACGATCCTTTCTCTCACTTTCTGTCAGCAGCTCCTAGTTCTTCTCCTCCATATCTACATTGGACTCCGTGTCACATGTCCCACCGATGAGTTATTGCCACCCTACTCAAATGTCCAAGAACCTCTGGCTTTTGCCTTCCATTCTGAAAATTACAATTACCTGAAAATAAAGTGATTGTCACGAGAGCAGACGCTATCACACACTGCTTCCATAATTAGATATATTATTCCTTCAGTCAGCCTTCATGAGTGGGAATGTCGCTTACTTCAAGCTCACTTACAGGGGGTTGGCCACGGTTCACTGCTCTTGTTTCTGACATTATCCCCAAGGCCATTTTATGTTGTTCTATAATGTTAAACATGAGTAGCGTTTATTACCATGGCTGTCATGTAAAGCACTTTCACATTTTCTCGCCTAATGAAAAGTGTCATTTGAACAAGAAGTATTAAAAATTATGAGACCAGGGTGTTCCTGCCATGTCTCCACCATCCTTTCCTCAAACCCCAGGTTCTGCGCCGTCTGCGGCACAACCTTCCTCTTGTCCTATTGGCTGCTGGAAACATTTGCCAAGAAATATATTTCCCAAATTGCTTTGTCAGAGACAAAACATTTTCTGACATGTTAGGACATTTTTTAGGGTGTTGCAAGAGTGATTATACAGGCTATAAATGGGGCATCATAGACCCTCTCACACTTTTCGTCTATTTGTCCCGACAACATAATTTTGCCTCATGTTTAAATTGGTCAGTAACTATCAGGAAAATTTGCATAGCATATACCCAACTCTACCACTCTAAAATCGCGCAGCATCTGCCCAGCTTCAGATCCACTCTAAAATCGCGCAGCATCTGCCCAGCTTCAGACCCACTCTAAAATCGCGCAGCATATGCCCAGCTTCAGACTTACTCTAAACTCACTGCTCATTATTTTTGTCACCTCCTCTATTGAATGGTAAGCTGCGTTTCCATAAGACAGTCGCCACCTTCTAACTATTAGTTTTGTTTGTCTCAGACGTTAGTAGCTTGTGGACTACCTATTCACCCAGCTGATAAATGTAAGGATTTGACATGCATTGGGACACAGTAAAATGCAGCCTCTTATTTAATGCATTGGCGATTGACACTGTTCCACTTTGTACACACAAATAAAGTAAGAGATGAGATTTGGAATAGATGGCAGGTACATTGTAATCTGACAGAGACGGCTGTGATCAGGTTATTTTGTCAGCTAGGAACAAAGTTAGAGGTCGATGGAGCAATGGAATGAAGTCTGTGGAAGAAAGGTTGAGATAAACAGGCATCGAGACGAGCAGAGAGGTAGGCTGGAGTAGAGGGAATGTACCTTCAAAGGTGATTAAAGAGTTCTGTACAATGTGGACTGTATGTCTGAGTTTGTCGAGGATGGTGATGGGTGATAAGGGCTGCTATCAGAGAGACTGGGCTGTCTTTGATCACTTGGATTGGTTTTATTTCGGCAGGTCAATCCTCTGAGAATATTATAGTTATAGAGTATGGTTAGAAGTACAATAAAACAAACAATAAGGCTTGAAACAGTGCAAACACTGGTGGGTAAGAACTATTGCAGAAATATGAGTGCATTGTAAAACATAATATCAGAAAATTACCCCCACTTTCAGTCAATGTTGCCTACTGTTCATCCTCGCTACCGGATTTTGTGTGTGTGTGTGTGTGTGTGTGTGTGTGTGT
>JAOVYW010017701.1:14737-27556 GCA_025775045.1 Hiodon tergisus | reverse complement strand
AGGCTGAATCCCAACGCTTCTGCTGAAATGTGTGTGTAAGGCTGAATCCCAACGCTTCTGCTGAAATGTGTGTGTAAGGCTGAATCCCAGTTGATATGAGCCTGTGTCTTATTATGTGTTCCCTCACTCCACAATATCTTCTGTCTTTCCTCAGGGTACTCTGCTCCACAAAATTTTTCTGTTGCAAAGAGATAAGAACACAGGGAGAAGAAAAACCTCCAAAGTACTAAAGTGCAGGAAAGTAAATCATTAAATTTTAAAATATTCCTGCTCGTAAATTGAAATCTATTTATAAACCACAGTCGCTTTGACCTAGTTGGGATGTTTTGTGTTGCGTAGATGAAGGTTTGAAGGTGGGGTGGTTTGACTTTATTGTGAAGAACGATGGGTGGTTTTGTGTGTTTCAACCTTTGGAAGGGTTCGTAACGAAGAACGATGAAACTAAAGATTTACTCTTACGGTGTTTTTCTGTTCTTTTTGACTGAAATACCTGGAAATTATTGGAAACGTTATCAGGTTAATTATCACTGTTAGTTACATCACGAATATGTCAACACTTCAGCGTTTAACCTTAACCCTAACCCTATATAAACAGCTAACCAAAACCATACACGCTTAGCTGTGCAGATAAGTCAAAGCACCGCCTGATCTTTTTATGCGTTCTTCCAGCAGCTTTTAATATTACCACATTTAAGACCATATTCATGTCGCCCAGCTGTATGTGCACATTATATCCTGATAATAATTGGGTTTTCCATATTTAGAAATTGACACTGATAAGTGTTACATTCATTAGAGTTTAAAAGTAACAACCAGATCTCGAGGTAATATTACAGCTCCAGTTTTAAACTGCATTGTCGTTAGTAGGGGCAGGTGAACGCCATTGAAGATTAATGAGAGCTCGCGCGTCCTGCGAGTACCACACCTGTCGACTCTCACACATCAGAGACGTGATTCACGAGCTGCGGGCTCACCATCACACGCGATCGCCTGGCCAATGTCACACGTTTCAGCAGACAAGATAACATTATAAATGTGTGGGGTGGTGGGGGAGGGGGTAAAGCAATTCATAGGTTGAGATCCAAATGCACGCATTAGATATTTATAATGTTTGTTCACAAGACCTTGAGGAATAACATTCCCTCTGCCGCTGCTTTTGCAATCTTGCTCCTTTGTGTAAGAAGGATCTTTGCGTATCCTGGGAGGTCTGCCTGACTGTTTCACCAACCCAAGAGGAACGGTGTCCCGGAGAGGGGAGGTGAAAGGTTGTCTAAGTTTTCTCCAGTTCCCAGAGCCGGGAGATCACTCTCTTTTGCTCCTTCTGCAGCTCCGCCTCTTGTTCTGTCTCTGCAGCTCCGCCTCTTCTTCTGTCTCTGCAGCTCCGCCTCTTGTTCTGTCTCTGCAGCTCCGCCTCTTGTTCTGTCTCTGCAGCTCCGCCTCTTCTTCTGTCTCTGCAGCTCATGTGAGCAGACGCAGAAAGCACTGGCGATTGGGTTCTTTGGACACGGTCTTCGCAACATGCTTAGGGAGGGGCGGGAGAGTCCGTGCGCCAGCCCTCGGGAACCGAAGAGAAGGACACCAGTCCCGTGTGACTGCATGTCCACACTGGAACACACCTTGACCGGCTACGGTCGACCGCATAGACAACATTAGACAGTGTGTTGGAACACTGATGACTGTAAAGTCATGTATTAAAGGAAAAAGGGAGATGGGACGCTATCCTGCCGGACACCAGAAATAATAACAATAATAATCACTAATGGTATTGTTTAGGGGTGTGCTGTTTTGGAAATCTGTGATATTTCTGGTTACTATTTGGTTTTGCTTATAACTTTTTATTACTTAAAAACCCCATCTGGCAACATTAAGAAAGTGTACATTATTTACATGTATATAGCAACATTTACTGAGAAAACACTGAA
The DNA here is from genome assembly GCA_025775045.1 of Hiodon tergisus. Classification (NCBI taxonomy): domain Eukaryota; kingdom Metazoa; phylum Chordata; class Actinopteri; order Hiodontiformes; family Hiodontidae; genus Hiodon; species Hiodon tergisus. Next base: position 25,634 of record JAOVYW010017701.1, on the reverse strand, counting down.
TACTATCAGTAGATGTAAAAAAATTTATTATTGGCCTATTGGTACTTATTCTGAATTTGACAGCAAAAATTCTAACCTTTAATTTAAATAATCAAATGACGATTAAAAATGAATTGCAACAATTAATAATTTGTAATACACAAATGAAATATTAAAACACTTATCCGCCGATATAAATCAGAGCAATATTTCACAAATACAGCATTGACTGTAAGCAAGAATAGTTATTTAAAATATATATATTAAAAAGAAGGTACCCGACTATTACAAAAGTAATTGAATACTCTGCATGACCAACAGAATGTGGACATTAAAAACTGCCCCCACAATTGGAGTTCTCAGGGGGTACAGAAAAATCTGAGCCAGGTGAGAACCTAGCAGCAGCGAGGTCCAATCTCAAAAGCTCGGCTGATATCAGCCGGAAACACCGGATTAGCTGCGCCACCCGGACAGTCCAGGGCGGTAAACCGAGCATGTGCTGCCTTCACAAGCGAGATAGTGGTGGGTGGAGGAGTTTTTATTAAGCATACTGATCTCGGGGCGATTGAGAAGACACTGTGACTGTCACACCTAAGGACGTGCTTCTCCGCCGGCCTGTCAAGGGGTGCGGGTGAGTGAGATCGGCCTCCGAAAATGGAGGATCCTGAAACTGTGTAGTTTAAGTCCATAACAACTATGAGGGTCATTGCTGATATACATAGCATATGGCTTCAGTGCGGAGACTAAAAAATAACTGAGCACTTCCAGCGGGCTTGAATTCAAGACTAAAGAAGAAATTAATCTAATCTGCATGCAGGCTCTCTTTCACGTTATTGTCCATCTCACAAGAACCTATTTTGAGACTATTACTGAGGGAGCTGATGAATGTGATATTAAGATGTGATATAAGATTAAGATTAAGATTAAGATTAATAGCAACTGACTGCACGCCAGAGTGAAACTCTGCATGGAATTGTTACCATCAGATATACCTCAATTATAATTTAAAAGCAGTCTGATGCAGAACTGTCAGCCTAGTTCTGTGGGGCATGCTGAGACTTCAGAAAACAGAAGACGGACCACTTTTTTCTCACATGAGGGGGGACCTGAGAGAAACCCCTCTTCCGGCGTTCTCGTAACGTGGCCTGTGTGGTATTACAAATCACCTGCTTTCATTACACTTTTTTTTCTTGCATTTTAATTTCTCGGTTGATTCCTTCAGTGCGTAAAATAAATAAAAATAAACGATAGTTCTCAACAAAACCTCAACGGTTTTGGTTCAATTAGTTTGGTCTGTTTAGGTTTGGTTTCCTGCACCCCGTTTGTGCTCATGGGTTACCCAGCAATAGAATCACTGTCTGTGCATGAATTGATTTTACAATGCACACTCGTTTAGCAACAAATTTGCTATTACCTCTGTCTTTATTTTAATTGGGCAAATTATATATTTTCCTCCTCAACAGGATTTTTTAATTGTACTGGTCTCACTTCTGTGGTTAAATGTGCGCACAGTAATTATTTTAAAATTAAATAAGAGAAGATAGGAATTTCGAAGGCCATGAAAATGAACCACCGACTACCATTATGTCTCTCGACATGGACTTTATTGGCCTACAATAAGGACTTTATAATATGATGGCTCTTTATCACCCGGGCGCATCAGCGCGACTCATCTTTAGCACACTGATATTCTGCTTGTCTATCGGACTGCTTCTCCAACTAACAGCCAATGAAATTCAGCTGCTTTGATTGTCAAGCATTGCCACCCGTTCCATTTAACGTTTCATGCTCAAGTCAGCCATTTAATATGCTTAACATAAAACACCATTGTTGTGGCCACCTGTTTTCACCCCAAAAATAATAATGTCAATAAATATGAATATGCTGCATCAGTATCAGTTATTAACTGATGTTAACGGTGCAATTAAAATACACTACAACATTATAAATTGAACTAAGAACTTAATAAAAATCGAATTAATGGCGTTGGGTTCTCCCGTTAAACATTTAACGCCTGTCCCCTTCATATTTCTCTTTGGGTTACTGGAAACTCATTTGGAGATTTTCAGTTTTAAAAACTCTGAAGATGCTAGTGGGCTCAGGCTGACTGCAAGCGTTTAAGGTTCTTATTTTTAGAACTTGCATCTCATTTTTGTCCAAATTGCTACCCCGGGGAATAAGCGCGCTTTGTCACGATGGCGCAGAGCGGTATTGTACGCGTTGCTTCTCTCTGTGCGAGCGTGTCACGATGCTGTCTCTACCTGACTTTTGCATGGCGCCTGGTCAGTGCTTTTCAGGATCTGTTTTGACCAGGAAATTAGCTGAAGTTTTACCAACTGCACAGCTAATTTGAGAAATGAGACACAGGAGCAGAGGAGGGCGTTTTATACCGTACCAGGATGCATCAACTCAGTTTCTATAATCCATCCCCAGGTCCCCGCGGTTTACAAGGTGTCGGGTGAAATTAAGACACGACTGTGTTTAAGGATTGAAGCGCTTAACGAGGTTCCCTGTAGAAATTAACGAGGACAGCAGAAATTAAGACATGGTTTAACCAGAACCGAAAACGTTTAACGGAACCCAAATACTCCGCAGAAGGCTCCGCAGAAGTCAAGTCTTGATGTGACACTGTTTGTATACGATATCTACCGGGAGTGTGTCGAGACCTTGCCCCTCTATACTGGATGGGTGAAAAGACGGTTACTCTCGGTTCCGTGCACCTTGAGTTTGAAATAGTCTGGCAGGCTTCGGCTCCGGTGGATATTTCCGCAGCAGAGAGGCTGGGTCTGTTTTGGGGGCAACTTTGCATCAGCGCTACGCGACACCGGGGCATCTTCCGAACATACGGTCATGAGTTCCCACTCTCGCTCTCTGTGCCCTGACACGCTCTCCCCCGAGGCCTTGTCAGACGTCCTTGCGCTACGCTTGCCTGCTCTCCTCTGCTGTTTGGATACCTGTCAACTGCCTTGTCCTGACATGAAACTGGGTGCCCCCCAACCCCCCACCCCCCCAACCCCCACCAGTGCTCCATCGCGTCACTCTGAACAGGCACCAAAACGGCCGCCTGGCATCCTGCGTTCCTCAGAGGTCAGCTCAGCGTCTCTTTTTAAATCATGATTTAAGGATCCATGCTGACAACCCGGCCCATTTGAATTACTGATGCAAAAATAGGCCAATGTATAATACAATCAGGGAGAGACTTCGGAAAGCGGAGACTCACACTCTAATGCATAAAATCTGCTTTCTGCCTGCAGTGTAAAATTTCCAATATTCTTTTGAGCATTAGTTTGTATATCTGATCACTACTCAGTTACCAAAGATGCATAAACCTCAACTATTGGATCAAGTCGACATAATGGATGAAGGGGAGCAATCGTAGGTATTTGATGGGGGTGCCAATCAGGCAATGATTATGTCATGTTCTGCGTATCTCTGTGTTGGTTATTTGGTCGTCTTGCGGAAGTATTGGCTGGAAAACGAGCGTTGGTTTATCATCTTGTACCCTCAGTGGCTCGGTACACCCCCCCCCCCACTCATGGAAATGGACCATTCCTGCAGACAGACAGTCACATGGGCACGTCCTCCGCTGTTAACAGGCAGACAGGAACAGGGGCATTCAGTTTACTGCTGGATTGGCTGTTAGAATGGGTAAAGTTCTCCGCTATGATCATGGATGCCGTGTCGGTTTCAGTTTCTCAGAAACAGGCCGATCCTCCTGGGTTTTTCACACGCCACAGTGTCCACTGTTTACCAAGAACGGTGTGGTGAACAGAAAACAGAAAACAGAAAAGTCAAACGGCAGTCCTGTGGGTGAAAACGGCTCCGTGGCGAGAGAGAGGTCAAAGGGGAATGGTGTAAATCGCTCAAGCTAACAGGCGGCCTGCAAACGGGCAAACAACAACGCAGTACAGCGGCGGCGTGCAGAACGGCATCTCGGAATGAACAACTGCTCCGTCCTTGTCACGGGTGGGCTGTTGAGACACGCAGAATGTTACGTAATCATTGCCTGTGAATGGTGGCCCATACACAACACCTCCCTCAACCGGGTCTAAAAAGGCTGACAATTGTTCCTTCGTTTGTAAACTCTGCGCCAATAAACTAAGTGCCAACCATGGAGCAATGAAAACATTAACACGGAAAGATTTAATGTAGCTCCACGCTACCCGAGGTGCCAGTCCTTTCAAGCGCCATTACAAATGTTGAATGGTTCAAATATGCCTCACCTGGCTTATCTTTTTGTTTTTGTTTTTTATCACTTTTATTTATCCTTTTAGAAGGAAGATTTTAAGTCCCAGAGGCCAGATGGCAGACTGAAGTCCCTGAAACTTATTTATAAAAAGCTCCCCTAAGAGCTTCAAAAATACAGCCATATTGATTTCAGATTCCAGATGACCCTAACCCCCTCCATGCACACATCAAATGCATTCTTGGTTTTCAAGTCAGTCTTAAATCTTTTAACAGTCACTGTCACTGTCCCACACAACCTCCAGTAGCAGCCAATGTTCCCCACAGTTGGGTAGCCAGCTGGTGATTTTTACAATGTAACACGTGTGCAAGGTGTGAGACATTTTTTCTTCAATTATTGGGCTGAGGGACCAAAGGGACAAAAATGGGTTTTCTCACAATCGGGTCCTCGTACAAAACAATGGGTTTTCTCACAATCGGGTCCACGTACAAAACAATGGGTTTTCTCACAATCGGGTCCTCGAACAAAACAATGGATTTTCTCACAATCGGGTCCTCGAACAAAACAATGGATTTTCTCACAATCGGGTCCTCGTACAAAACAATGGGTTATCTAACAATCGGGTCCACGTACAAAACAATGGGTTTTCTCACAATCGGGTCCACGTACAAAACAATGGGTTTTCTCACAATCGGGTCCTCGTACAATATGGATGAAATTCCAAAAGCGCTCACTCTTTCTAACACGCCTCTCCTCCAATCGCCACTGACCCTCTGGTGCAGGCCATATAGCCTGTGGTGTGGATTGCCAATTGTACAGTGCGCACCAGGTGAGTTTGCTAATTTAATCTCCACTTAATCTCCGATTAAGGTGCACTCTGTAACAATGGCATGAACACTGTGGGAATGGGAAAACGCCTGTTAAAAGTGTCATTTGGGGAGAGTTTGGCACGTCAAACTGCATGTAACATTATAACTCTGCTAGTATCTTTCCACTCCACATTTTATTTTTATTTTTGGTCTAAATTGAATTTTCAGGAACTTCAGCTGCCACGCTGGAATGAAAATCATCCAAGTTTTTTTTTTCTAATTTGTTGAATTCCTATGGAAAGGTAAAACAGATGTGAACAACATTGGGATAAATTGTCAAGATATAAACATGTGACGCCCAGCAATGAATCTAAAACATTCGATATAACCATAACAGAAGGGGGATAAAATCTATTTTATCATAGTTTAGGATTTTAAAAAAATCCTATCTCTGTACAAGTAAGCGAGATGTGTCCTGTCCCTGAAGAATGCTGTGAAATCAGTGAGAAAATCAAAATGACAGCTGTCAAAACGGCAGAAGATCTCTACATGGAGATTATCACCATTTCAAGTTCAAAAACCTGGCAATGACATGCTTACCAGAGGATCTGAAATCATATTTCACCATGAATCTAAGTAGATGTGACGTTTGACAGATGAAATTATATCAGGTGAAAGGTTTGAGATGCTTCATGAAAATATCTGGAAACCTGGAAAGAGTTTAATTCATTGGTTGTTTTCTATTGTGTGTGTGTGTGTGTGTGTGTGTGTGTGTGTGTGTGTATTCACATACAGAATAAGTATGGTGATCAACAAATAATCAAGTAAAATGCAAGTTATCCACTTGGAATACCAAGGAAACATATATACAATGACATTAACTCCAACTCATGTTTTTCCGATATGTTATTGTGAACACCCACAAAATGGGCAGAGCTTCTAATAAACCACCATGCTCTGTTATGTACTGAGCTACAAGGCCAGTAATGTGTTCATACTGTACACCTGGAGTGAACTTTGTCTCCCCATGTACCTCACGTGTGTGGGACATTCCCTCACATCATTTACAAGCCACTCACCCTGCTGAGCCTGTTGGAGTCAACTCATTGATTCTGAAGGTCCAGTGAATGCTCGGTAAGTGGTATGTTGGGTGGAAGTACTTACCAGGCTTTTAAAAAGTTTTAAAACAACAGTTTTGGTGAACACAGAAATATTTACCATTGCATACCATTAAATTTTTTTAAACAGATGTTATCATCTAAATTATTCTAACCATTTTTGCTGAAACACTGATGTGCCGTGGGCAAAAAGTTGCTAGCAGTGGTGGGTTATAAATAAAACCCAGCGGTAACTTTACCGATTTTTGCGTTGCTCTTCGACGTTGATATTACAGCCAGCAAGAAGAGAGGGGGAAATATGCATGACAAACAAGGCCTTTCTGTGCGTCAGCCCGGTCAGTTATCATAAAAATGCATGCCCTCCTTCCTTACGATTAGTCAGTTAATCCTTGGTGACATGATCTTAGAATCCATTCTGTGCCCTGCCTTTCACAGCAGCAACCACCCGGTGCGCAATGGCTGTAGAGATACAACGGGGTGACATTTAACTGGGCTGCCAATGCGTCAGCAATGACCAAACCCCCGGACCCTCGTCACCCGCTTTGCTCCCTCAGCCGCTTGTCACGTGGTCTGTTGTGCGCGATGCCTGGCTGTCCAGGTCGACTACCTCCAGTCATCTGGTGGTGGCTCGACCTTCCCAGAACACTCATAACGGCTAACTCACTGCCCGCCCCCCCCCAAACAGCTGTGGTCTCATCCCTTCGGGTCATACCTGTGGTTCACTGGCTCCCAGCCTGATCCGCCCTAACTTCCGAATGGGTCCACATGACCGCTCACAGACTCAGTCAGGTCCGGTATTTGGATATCATGTGGTGCACGTGGCGTTTGTATTCCTGTGGGTGTATTGATTGACCACTGAAGGACTGTATGGCAATTGTCATTCCTTGTCCCTTGGCTCTCCTTCTATTCAATAATGTAACATTCACTCAGTCTGGCTAGAGGATATCTGACGAATAAATATATCGTTACTGGCAATGAAGGGTGTGGCTTCCTCACCGGGTCACTGTTTCGTCTCTCAACAAACGGTGCCGAAAAATAAGATGGTTCGATTATAAAGATGATAAAATTCGTTATTAGGAGCACGGTAGTGATCGCCGTGAAAAGCTTTTTCTGCTTCTGTTGGTTTTGTGTTGTATTCATCACCCTTCCTCTCATAATCATTTTGGCACCTTACCCACATCCCATTTCAAAAATGAATTTTCCTGCCATTAATTTCTTTTCCAATGCACTCCTGTTGAGGGGTAAAAAAAACAATTTGTTATCTTCACCGGGATTAATAAGCAAACCAAAGTGCGGCAATCGTTGGACACTGTCCAGTCAGCACGGCACCCACTGTGGCCCGGCCCAGATGATGAACGCGTCAGAGACTTATTGATGGCTACTGGTTACTCTGTAATAAAACGTGACACCCCTCCGAATCACAACCGTCAGCGTATTTTGAGAAGGAAGCGCATTAGCGCCACCTAGAGTGCGAAGACTAGCCTCGTCTGGAAAAAGGAGGCTGCGGTCCCTCTGGGCCCTATTAAGAACCTGTGCTCCTTTTCAATACAGAGGTAAACCTGTATATGATATATTTTGGCTTTCTCTCATAATTGCACTTTCTCTCTTACAAAATATGAGATAAAAGGGAGAGCAAAGGCTTTGAAAAACTTTTGAGGGTTCATCATCTAATTTCATAGGAGTTTCTTGAATCTTTCAATGGCTTTAGGAGGGAGAAAAAGTGGAAACCCTGCAGTAAGTGAATTATATATCTATATTTTTAAACTGAATTTATTTTTGGTGACCGCAAGCGCAAGTGCCCTTTCCATTTGTCACCATGGTTACTGTTGCCAAGTCCCTGCAGCTGATTGTTGTGACATTGATTGCTCAATCAATGCCAGAGAATTGCAAAACAAGATGGGAAAGACCCTTTTCGACAGGTCCTGCCAGCCGTTTCTTGTTTTACGGATTTAAGCCATGCCGCTCGGCCGCTTCACTGTGGTGAAGCTTGCTACAGGAGGGTTGTGCCCTGTGTGGTCTGGTTATAATTCCCAGTAAGGGGCCAGTATGCACAGACAGAACATTCCATACCTGTTGTGTGTGTGTGTGTGTGTGTGTGTGTGTGTGTGTGTGTGTGTGTGTGTGTGTGTGTGTGTGTGTGTGATCTGACTGGCCTGAGAGGCTCACAGTGAAACGCAGAAAACACTGCTAGTGCTCTAGTTTTAAAAAAACAACGGCCACATTCTGACAAATGAATGGCCGCCTCTAAAAATGTTCCGTTACTTACCCTGTGAAATGTGACATCGGAAGGGACGTCTCGAAGGCCAGCAGTATCAGGACCGGGCAAATGCTGTGACACTTGTGTGGAAACTATGAATTCAACACAATGACGTATATTTCCTCAGCAGCAGCTTCTGTTTCGACTTGGTGAACTGAGACTGAGCGCTTTAGACTTTCCTTCCATTTTACAGCTCATGGCCCATAACAGAAATTCTGGTCGATTTTGTTTTATTTATTTATTCAAACACGTCACATCTGATTGATTGATGCCCCTTTATGCCCTTGGAACGGGTGTCCTGGGCCGGTCTCATTAGTGTGATGCTGGTATCTAAATCATCACGAGATTTCCCCAGGCAGAAAGGGAATTGTTTTCCATAGATCACTGAACAGTTTGGCCTACTGTTATCTCTCCGTCCATCGTAACGAACATTCAACAACCGAGTTGTAGAGACGGAAATATGTATTCTGTGTCAGTAAAGGAAGACCCCCGAGGGAAACGGTCAAAGCCGTGACGCCTCGGCGGTCAGACAGCCTTTCCTGTGGCCACTTCACAAGAGCGGCTTCACCTACCTTTCTGCGGGGGAGTCATCTTGCCAAGATCTCACTGCTGCCAGAGTCCGCAGAAAGTCAATGGGGAATTCCACCTGCTCTCTGGCAGACCTGCGTTTTCCCTCTGCTCTCAGAAGGAAGGTCACTGATCAGCACCAGTCCAGTGCTGATTAAACTTCCTATGTGTAAAAAATGTGCAGTTTATCCATGGGGAAAAATATTTCAATAACAACAGCTACAATAAAAACCCAGACTGGATTTGGGAAATTTTTACAAGCTGAGAGAATTCTGAGCAGTAGCATCTAGGCTCACATCAACTGGAGATGAGGAGGCAAACTTCTAGTGAGACATCTCAGGACACTCATGATTGCTGGTTAAAAAAAACCTCTAACACAAAAGAGCTCTCCTTAAGAGAGATGACTCAAAAAACATTTTTGTCCTGTAGATGGATACTATTCATCCATTCAGCACCTGCTAAGGACAATCCATTTTTTATTGATTTGCATTCCATAGAGCACTCAAAATTTTACATTATATGGACTCTCATTGTCCTTTTAACATCTTTAAACGTAAAATATTTTATACTAGAAATTTTGAGAACCACCGCAACATGCTATTTTCGGAAAATATTTTAGTAAATTGGCATACAATCAAGAAGAAGACCAGCAGTAAAAAAAAATTTTTTATTTGCTCCCATGATGAAGTATTCGCGTTGCTCCTGATAGATCGTTGGAATGGAATTTATTGATATTTTCACCAAAGCGCTTCCGTTTTTGGGAGATAACCATCCGTCTGACACCTCTGTATTTCTCTGCTTTAAACATTAACCTTTACGTGCTGACTAAACAACGAAGTATAAAACATAAGTCAATTCAAATCAAAGCACGCATTTGACCATTTCACTGCATTTTTCAAATCACGGTGTGTTTTTGTAATTACAGACAGTCTGCAAGACGGGCTCTGAAGTGGTTTCTTTGTCTGAGAGTCAAGCAGTCATTTAGAAAAACTGTTTTATCTAAATACTTCTCAAGTATCAAACAAACTTCAGAGACAACGTGTAATTGAATTTTCAAAACCTTTATAATTTTGATTAATTAATTAATCGCTTTCTTTTGGGGTTTGTTTTCATGTTTTAGGTCACAAACCACGTATTGTCTCAGAACGGTCGCAGGAACATGATAGCAAGTTTCGTTTAACCGAGTGGCCTGCACAGTACCCAGACCGAAACCCAATAGAGCGTCTCTGGGATAAGATGGATCAGGCCGTTCACAGCCTGAATGTACCGCTGTCCAATCTGCTGTAACTGTGTGACGTCATCATGTCAGCATGGACCAACATCCCTGTGGAACGTCTCTGACACCTTGTCTGATACGCTGGTTATTTATGCATAACCAAGGTTAGTTTTGTTCACAAAAGCTTGCTTACCTTCTGTCACGCTGGTTTCCTGTTTCCTGTTTTCCGTTTCTGGCTCCTGTTTAACAGTCTGGGAAGTAATTATTTGACAGCTGTAGTCTTGTGCTCTCCTACTAAGTGAAAAATCAAGAACAACTGAGAACAAATATCAAATGTTCTTCATACACTTCAATTGTGTAGTTCAACTGAAGTGTTATAGCAAAGAATGGGCCTACCTGCCCAGGTCTGACCCAGGCAGTAGACCATAATGATCATTCGACAACTTTCCGTATAATAACAACTGCCTCTGCCGAGATGAGCCTTACACTTCATCCTTGTGGGTTACCTTTGTTCACAGTCAGGTACACAGAGGAGTCTAGCAGAAACGAGACTAACACTTCCTTGTTGTGGGATAACTTTATTCACAGTCAGTTACACAGAGAACTCCAGCAGAATCTAGCAGAGATGAGACTAACACTTCCTTGTTGTGGGTTAACTTTATTCACAGTCAGTTACACAGAGAACTCTAGCAGAATCTAGCAGAGATGAGACTAACACTTCCTTGTTGTGGGTTAACTTTATTCACAGTCAGTTACACAGAGAAC
>JAOVYW010017701.1:0-10243 GCA_025775045.1 Hiodon tergisus | reverse complement strand
ATCCCATCCATCCCATCCATCCAATCCCATCCATCCCATCCAATCCCATCCATCCAATCCCATCCAATCCATCCCATACATCCAATCCAATCCCATCCATCCAATCCCATCCATCCCATCCATCCAATCCCATCCATCCCATCCAATCCCATCCATCCAATCCAATCCCATCCATCAATCCCATCCATCCCATCCAATCCCATCCATCCAATCCCATCCAATCCATCCCATCCATCCAATCCAATCCCATCCATCCAATCCCATCCATCCCATCCAATCCCATCCATCCACCCCATCCAATCCCATCCATCCAATCCCATCCATCCAATCCAATCCATCCCATCCATCCAATCCCATCCATCCAATCCCATCCAATCCCATCCATCCATCCCATCCAATCCCATCCATCCAAGGTAAGCGAGGGAGATGCCTCCTGAGTCTACTGGCTTCTGGACCTCACTGAGGACTAACAGAAGTTTTTTTTTTTTTTTTTGAAAAAAGACATTTATGAACCGTAAAAGCATTCTCTTGATTTCACATTTTCAAAGATACCAGCAGTTTCGTCGATGGATTCATCTCAAGTTGAACAAAATAACTATGTAAATATAAATATCTGTTTGCTTGAACACACTTATCCGGCACTACAAAAGTAGAGTATTTTACCTGAAGCAATCTGCTTGTTTTCCCTCATACCACAGCAGTACAATTCCTCTGATCTGAACCCATAACCTTCATCTGAAAATTCACCAGTTCTCTGGCTACTACAATTACAACTACTGCAGCCTTACAATTAACAAGAATTCTTTATTAATCTACAAAAAAAAAATCTATTTAATCTACAATTTCAGAACTTTTAAAGCTTGCTGTTAGCATACTTTGTCATACATAAATTTAATAGAATAAACTTGCTGCCTTATCGCCTAAATCTTGTGTTTTCCTGGTAATACAATTGTCTTGACATGTTTTTTCATAATTGATAAAGATTTATTTTAACCAAATTTTTAACTAGAATCTTACAGGGATGCAATATCTGTTTGCATAATTTCCCAGCAATACCATACACATTATAAATCATCACTATATATTTAATATACCATTAACATCCTTTTGTGAATAATTTTGTCTTCAGCGTCTAGTTCGTGGCATGTTTCCAGCGGTGAGATTAATTCCACTGTCCCTGACATGCATGTGAAGGGAATTTCCATTGGGCACGCACGTCTCACTAATCCACCCGATCTGTAATTACAGAGCCTTGCCATCAGGGCATGGTGCCTCTCATCTCCCATAGTGGATTCACCTGCCCTCCGTGATTCAGCTGCCCTCCGTGGTTCACCTGCCCTCCGTGATTCACCTGCCCTCCGTGATTCACCTGCCCTCCGTGGTTCACCTGCCCTCCGTGATTCACCTGCCCTCCGTGGTTCACCTGCCCTCCGTGATTCACCTGCCCTCCGTGATTCACCTGCCCTCCGTGGTTCACCTGCCCTCCGTGATTCACCTGCCCTCCGTGGTTCACCTGCCCTCCGTGGTTCACCTGCCCTCCGTGATTCACCTGCCCTCCGTGATTCACCTCACCATCTTGTACAGTCTCACTGCCTTCACACAAAGTAGCGGCACTTCCTGTTCGATAAAAAAACATTTCCGTGGCCCCGTCAAGGCTAGGGTGACTGGTGTGTTTAGTAAAAAAAAAAAAAGAAGACTTGAGGTACAGGAGTGCGTGAGTACAGTTCTGCTGGTTAACATTGCGTAATGAGGTTTTCTGCTTTTCAGGTTTTCATTTAGTTAGTTGCTTTTATTATTTAATAGCAACAGACTAGACGCATTCAACTGAAGCGCATTCACAAAAATTAAACTTGTAAGAATTTTTTTTGCCGTGGTGTGAAAATTCCTAGCTTTTTGTTTCTTGGTGTGTTTTTGTACACAGTTGTATCTTTTCATCTTTTAAGGGTCTGAGCCACAGTGTGAACCAAAAGTAAGTGCTAAGAGACAGTGCTAAACCCAAAAAATCAATGTCTGGAGCTGCAGAAGAATAAACGATTTCCCCACACAGACAACAACCCCCTTGTGCTCTGACAAACAGGTGAACCAAAACTAATATACTGCCTCTGTGCAGTGTAAAATGTGAGTGGAATACTGCAGCTTGGTGGACTTCCCATCATACCCCCCTCGGTCCGGCTGGGATCATCAGGCCGCTTTTCTTAAAGCCGTAGGGACGCCTTAAATTGATGATTGACATTTGACGATGATAGCATGGAACTAACATTCCGAAATCCTCTCAGCTGCATTGCAGTCATGGGAAAAAGGACTCCCTCCAGTGGATTCACCCTGCTACGCAACGTCTCTGGCTTTTCTGGGCTGGAAGGTACATGGAGAATTTTTTAAATTCTGGGTCCATCTGGGGGCTGGACCATCTGCTGAACTTAAGACCTTGCTGCTAAGTTTAAGTCTTGGAGCGCATGAAGATGAGATAAGATAAGTTGGTGGCTAAGATCCAGGCACAGGGTAATCCCATTTCTGCTCTGTTTTTTGGTCTGGATTTTCACTTAATGGCAATGATATACACTCAGTATGTTGGGTACACCCATCTAGTAACCTGGCAGTATCCTACAAAATCATGTATAAACATTCCACAGGGATGTTCGCCCATGCTAATGCGATGACGTCATGCAGATTCTTGATTTTGGTGGTACATTCATGCTGCAAACGCCCGCTGTTGTACTTAACAGTCATTGGTCTATTTGGGGGCCGCCTGTCAGCATGCACAATTCTTGGCGTTCTCCTCTCGAACCCTCTCCGCAGCTGACTGGACCTTTTTTGTTTGTCGCACCGCTCTCTGTAAACCCTTGGCATTGTTTGCGCATGAAATGCCCAGGAGAGGAGGGCGGCCGTTTTGGAGATACTGGACCTGGCGCGCCTGGCACCTGCCACCAGACCACGCTCAAAGTCACTTTGGTCACTCGTTTTACCCAATTCTGATGTTCAATCCAACAGGAACTGAATGCCTCAGAGCCTGTCTGCCTGCTTTACATAGCAAGCCACGGCCACGTGCCTATAGGAGCGATCCTGGCCTCTGAGTGTATATTCACATAATAAACACACACACACACACACACACACACACACACACGCACACACTCACACACACAATCTTGTAAAGAGGGGTGTTACTTCCTCACTAAATGATCTACTAAATTAGAATGCCTTCTCAAGTTCTCACGCTCAGTCTCACGAATACGAATGCTCAGTAGATCATAGGGACAGAAGCTGAGTCTTTTGCGGCTCCTGTGAGGAGATATATTCAGGTGGCTTTCACACACTATGACTGACTGACGTTGTACAGCGCCTCGGTTTCTTACTCAAGTCAAGTATTCCCTGATGACTCGCTAAAGTTGTTCCGTCACGTAGCAACTGCAGTCGCTCTCAGTTTGAATGTTTCATTTAGTCGGCGAATTCATATTTAGCCTGACGAGTGTGAAACAACAAACTACCTAGTTAGCGACTCTTAACCATCACAACAAATTTAGATAAAAGTGGAAACAATCAGACTGTAAATTTAATGCATTTTATGTGTGTGTGTGTGTGTTTTTCCAGTTCTCGTTGGTTAGATCAAAAATTAAATGGAATTCACCGAAAAAGGGCTTAAGTGCCTTGCTGCATTTTGTATTGTTACAGCAGCTATTAAACTCGCAAATTTATCAAAAGCAACGATGACCTTGGCCGCGTCAATGGTAGCGGTGGCGTAACATATCTAATAAGGAATTCTACTGCAAGCCCTAACCATTATGAATGCTAACTACATTTATTATGTAATGCTAAGGTAGCGAGTGTCTGACATCACAAGCCAGCACATTGTGTTGGTGAGGTCTTTCAATATTTTACATGTGATATCAAAATGTAGTGTGGGTGAAATGACCGAACCAAGCTCATTTTTGAGTTTTTATTTCAGTCATGGAATTTCTGGTGTGCTCTACATTATTTGCACACTGGATACCTGCGGATAGATCCTCTCTGGAGCAAGAGTTACATTTTGTAAAAATTAAAACCGGCGAACAAGAGGTGTTTCTGGTTCCCGAATGGTGATAGCAGCCAAGGGTATTGAAGCAAATGTATGATATTATCTCTAATCAACTGGCCATGATAAATCAGTCAATAAAATAACACTTTACACACGCTTTGTTTTTATAACCGCTGCCCTCAATAAATATTCAAATAAATCAATTTCATGAATAAGTGTCTTGGATCTCCATAAAGATTCTCTCCAGTAAAGTTTGCAATGCGGAGCAAGGTATTAATACCCTGACATTTACTCAGGCTGTAATTATATCACCCTGCTGACAATGGGGGCTGTTGCATTGCCAGAGCATAACGGAGTCCACACGGTCCAGTGCATCAGGACATCAGGTGTGTCCGTCCCAGGTTGATCGAACGCCGTTTTGCTTGACATCGAAGCATCGGTATGCATTTTGGAGGCAGACTGCCTTTTGCGCTGGCCCAGAGATGGAGGGGAACAACGGTAGGCTGTGTCACAAGACGGACGTCTGAAAAACATCCAACCCTTTGCCCTGGATCAGGGCTCCCCTGACAGGGGTGTGAAAGTAAAACAGTGGGCTAAGAAGAAGGTTTGGTGGGAAGACAAACAGAGCCTTTGCTTTGCAGTCGTGACTAGATGATCCCAGAAAATATATTTTAGGAAGGAGTGGACCAATCAGCTGCTCTGCACCTTCTATGGTCAGGCTAAAGAAATGGAAAGCCGTCATTTCCGATTGATGAAGTCTGGTTGCTTTGGGGGGCAGCGGCGGTGCTCAACTTCTTCAGGTGAGGCTTTGTTGGATTTTGAAAAAACTCTCATGTTGTAGTTATCTACGCAAGCTCCTTCAGCTGAGAGGCCCCTGTCTCCTCTAGCCACTTCTTCAGTCTGTCACTAAGCGCACTGAAGGCCCAAAGTAACGCCAACGCACACTTAGGAAACAATGTCATGGACCATGTAATCAAAAAAAAAAATCTCCCACTAGGACATAAAATGTAATTGTTCAGTTTTTTAAAAGACACTCAAACGAGGCCGCAACTCAGCGAATCAATAATTTAGGCCAAATCTACACTAGATATTTCCAAATTCATAAGCTCAGACGAGCTGGAACAAAATGTTTTCGACGAAACAGCGGCCAAAAATGGATGAGTGGGTTTAGTTACTCCCAGACTGAGGAGGTAAATGGCGGCTGCTTTTTGGTGGAGAATTTAATTTTTTCTTCAGACCTGTAAACAGTGGATAAGGTAGACAGGTACACACAATAAAACACTCAACAAAGAAGGAAAAAAAAAAAAACTAGCGCTAAAACAAGATGTCATCTACAGATATGCATGTTTCTCCTGTGTCCTTCTGTCAAAACACACGGTCATCTCACACTTCCTGTGTAGAATAATGTGTTCTGTCAAAACACACGGTCATCTCACACTTCCTGTGTTCGGTTTTGAGCCTGTTTTTCCTTTCCTAAATGGGAAGTGTGTGGGAACCCTTCACGCTTCAGGCTCTGCACCACTCGTTTTACAGTTCTTCAGCACAAATGAATGAATTCGAAGGAGAAAAAATATCATTAAAATGGCCTGACATTTCCCTCTTCAAACGCACCATCATAGAATCCGAAGTGTCCGTCGTACCTGAGACGTAGATGGAGTCGGAGAAGAGGAGCACGGGTATGGACTTTGAGGTAAATGCCTGCAGAATAATTCCGGTGATTTGTGCTCTGTCGGCTTTCTATCCGAAACACAGACGTGACGGGGGCATGTATAATTCAGGGATTGCTGTCTAAGAGAAAGTGAACAATCTACAGGAAGCCTCAATGCATTGAAACAGCTTGCATTTTTCATCAAACCTAGCCTCCCTGCCCCCCCCTGAAAAAACAAAAGATAAAACATAAGGAGACAGCTAGGCTGGTAGCTCGGGGGGTTGGGGGGGGGGGGGTTAACAGAGAAATGCTGGACAAAGACACAGTAGACCAGTTATGCTTGCACCTACACATTCCCTCCATTGACAGTCTTGTGACCTGCTTCCTGGCTCCGGGCCGCAGCACGAAGCCTCCGGGGTTTGAGAGCCAAATCAACTATTGAGAGCCAAATCAACCATGGACAACGGCTTACGAAGGCCGAATAGCGAATGTGTTTCAGATGGAATTTAAGCCTTAATCCACACACAGGATGAACTTCTTCAAATGAGACAATAGCATGAATCTCAGATGCGCCAGGCAGACACTATGTGCTTCCTATGGGGGTACAAATGTTTTTATTTTTTATTTATTGATCAGTTAGCATACAGCCTTATGCAGGGAAAGGTTTGTATCTCTAAATACAGCATGTGTTAACAGTAAACAATATCACAAATCCATGCCTTCATATCTCATAAATAAAAGGATTATATAACTGTGCAGAGTGTATTTGTAAATTGAATGTAAAGTATAACTATTCAATAGCTTATTTTTTGAGTAGGTTACAGTTTTCAAATTGAAACGTGCATTTAAGGTACCTTGACCTCATAGCCATCCAATCACAGAAGCCAAAGAGATGTGATTCAGAAAGCACCGCCAGAGCTCACATCACTGCATAGAATGTGATACACGCGGTCACAATCACCTAGGGGATGACCGACAAGCTAGGAATGTACGTGACGGAGGAACCTGAAAGGTCAAGAAATTAATCTTTTCTAAACCCTTACCTTTACAAACTCTTTCATTTGTATGAAATACAACTCGATGTTTTTTTAAGTTGAAAGCCGTCATATTTTTTTTCCGGTTCTTACAATCCATTTGCACTAAAACATGAAAGAAGACGCTACATGCAGTAAATCGTATATTAATTAATTCATAACAGTAAAGCTTTTTGGTCACAGAACAGATATTCAGGTGTGTGTTTATTTTCTTCAAAGAACATCTTTTAAATTTGTACCTTGGATGGCATAAACATTGAGACGCTAAATGGAATTTTAAAACCGAGGGTTTAATAAATATAAAATAAAACGCATTTCTGCTTCTACTAAAAAAAATAAAAAAATTAATGTAAAACCCTGTTCTTTTTTTTTAATGCGCATTGCCACTGCGTCTCGACACAATTAAATGTTTCTCGGTCTCGGTCGACTAGATTTAATCACTTTGAATTTAAAACCAAAATGAACAGAGTCTCCTCCTTCGGCTTTGTGTTAGAACAAAGACGGCGCAGTGACAGGAATAGCCTTTCGTAATCTGGCTAAAGGGAATGTGCGATGTATGCAGAGAAAAAAGGGAACTCTTCGCAGGGTGGTGTAGTGGTTAAGGTGACATTCTTGTTGCTGGTTAAAAGTTGCTGGTTCGTGTCCCACCCCAGCTGTTGTACTCTTGAGCTCCTGAAGGTAATTCACCTGAATTGCTTCAGTAAAAATATCTGGCTATACAAATGAGTGAATTGTAAGTTGCTTTGGATAAGAGTGTTCTGCCAAGCTACTAAACTGATGTCACTTATAAATTAGTCTGTCAAATAACATAAGGTATCTGTTGAGTGCATGAATATGTCTAGTTGTCTAGGGGACAATTCTCTATTTTCTTCTCTGTGGATCTCAAGGACCAATTTCCTTACATGGGCTAATCCAGGCCCGCTTGTCATTGTGAGTCCTGGTGACTCTTCCCGTGACAGATTGAGACTTCAGCTTGTTCTTTTAAAAAGAGTGACAACATATTATTGATTTCTCTTCTCTCTAGGTACAAGAGAGGGAATCACAATCCCGCTGCTAAATGGAATTGAGAACTAGCGGCCCACTCACAGCGTCTTCTGGCATAAAGCAACGACGCAGACATGCATTACTGCCCTGCTATTTTCCAGAGCAAACTCTCCCAGGTGTTGGAATGAAAGAAATGAAAAATGTTTTTTAAAGATCTCTGAACGAAATACAGGCTTTTAACGTCTTCACAAAATGAGCACCTGGGTCCTGGGCCCGAGTCAGGATCAAGCCACTCTGACCAAGCAAGGAGAATTCGCCTTACTTTTTTAAAATAACTGTAATTGTTTATGAAGAACCTCCCCCCCCCCCCCCACTCTGTCCCCCGTGAAGGTTCCATGTGCTATATCTCTCCACAGAATCAAATGGCCTGTTGTAAATGGTATGGTGAAGAACGAAAAATATCTGTTCGTAAAACGTTAAGTATGTTTTAAAGGCAGTGGAAGTTGTTCTGTTTTTGTTTCTGAATTAATTAGATAGCTCGTGAAGAAGAAAAAACGGCATGTTAGAGGAATTTTTCGTCTTTTTACTGAATGAAAGGTAAACCCAGCAATTTAAGAAATAATATTCTGCGCTATACAGACGCGGCACACAAGTTTTGAAGCACATGGTTGGGACGGACTATGGGACCTGTTCTTAACCATCCTTTCAGAAGCGTCTCTTGAAACGTATCTTTTGTGATCGTCAGCTCTTATGTGAAGAATAAATACGTGCAAAGAGAGAGTAACAAATGTTAACCACTGAGACGGGGTTGTTAACGGAAACAAACCGAATGGGCTTGCCTCCAATTGTTTATCTACCGTGGGTGACTCCTTCCTTTTAGTTTTCAGTCGACGCTGGAGTATTGCTGCCACCTAGTGGTAAGATTTGTGACATTGCAACTTCAAGAGAGACGAGATCAATCCAATAGCCCTATCGCATCATATTGCGACAGCTGAATTATTTTGAATAGAATACATTATTTAGGTAAAAAAATACGTATTCATGTTCAGCGTAGTATTCTAAAAAAGTTATTTAACTTTATGTTTATATTGCTGGGGGACCTCGTTAGACCTCATAAGTTTTATCTGGCTGAGAAAACAGTGTTTATGGTGAACTGTGGTTTAAGAGTACTGGTGGTGAAGTTGGTTTATAACTGTACAGAACCCCCGACGAGCAGTTCATGGTCATATCAGCTCTTCCACTGCTCTCAGGTCTGGTGCCTGTGTTGGTAACATCAATACTGGATTTCATCAGCAGAACCCTTGCCTTCTCTGCCTGGTTGTTCAGGAATTTGAGCCAACTAAGATAAAAGATGGACATTATTAAAAGTGGATTAAACGCGTAAAAAAGGTTTAAATTTTTTTTTTTAAATAAAATAATTTTAAATGGCCAAAGTCCTTTAGTCATCAAAGGGTTAACGTGAGACTTCCATCATGGGCTTCGGAAAAAATCGCATGACTGATTCTGGTCTTTAGGTAAAGTTTTCTCATTTTTATTTTCTTTATTATTTATTATATTATTTATTATTCCGCTTTTTTTTACCAACCTTGGCGTTAACCCTGACACGATAACCACCACAGGCGTTGTCACAACAACGCACGGATATTATGCCATCGCCAGCTGTTAAAGATCGACAGAGCGCAACTTGGATCCAAAATCCCTGCCGAGCTGAGACCTGTATGAAGCTGGAGAGAATGATGCCAGTGGCAATGTCAACGTCAACCTCAACGCCAACCTAATGCCCTGTCACTCTCGTCCGGCTCAAGTGACAGTGACCTGCATCTTCTATAAAATTGTCTGCTATGTAAATTCTTACTGGATTAAATAAATTTAAACGATCCCTCTCGATAGTACTGCAGGCCTGTAGATCCCCGGGAAGACACCAGGAGATACTCGTCAGCGTCAAGCTAAGGGAAGCAGGCGGTTTTCAGCCACCCCAGTCCGGGCAGCCTCCCGTTAGCTGGGTACCGCTGCTGCTGTGCGCCGCTGCTGCTGTGCTCTCCCGGTCACTTTCGGCTAATGACACAAGTTGGATACAAATCTCCAAACTCCATCCCGTTTGGGCTCAGTCTGCGCTCAGCAAGACTGAGCCACTCAAAGGGGTCTCGTCCCAGATTCAAACCAGAAGGCTTGTACCACTGTCACTATGTGCGATGGCCAACCCTCACGTTTGTTTGCAGAGAAAGTACCAGTGCCCGGCAGTCAATATGCACAATGGCGCTGCGACCCAGAATCCGCAAAGGTCCGTGTTTTCCCCGGTGTTCCACCACAGTAAGCGCCCAAACATTCAAACCGTCACTTTCAGAAGCACCTGAAACTGCCGAATGAATCTGGTATGTTTCGCTACCAGCACATAAAATAATGCAGATACGTAGCTGACTGAAGCTGTGGCTTTGTCGGTGAAGTAAAACCGGACCCAGTGTTCACAACCAAAAATATTCGTATTGCTTTAAGCTACGTTATTACATTTTTGTTATGTTCAATAAGCAGAAACCCTCGATATGAAGAACATTTAGCCTGTATCTC
>JAOVYW010017683.1:16509-34975 GCA_025775045.1 Hiodon tergisus | reverse complement strand
TTCTTCAGTGTTGTCACATGAAAAGATATACTCAAATATTTACAAAAATGTGAGGGGTGTACTCACTTTTGTGAGATTCTGTATATGCTACAACATAGATTGTCCAACATGGTTCTCGATCAGTCACTATTTAAATTTTTTGTTTACTCATGAAAAGCAACAGCCCAGAGGATACCTCCATGGTATTTCTTGCTGAGCTTTGGTTGGCAAAATATATTTTAATTGACACCTAGCAGCACTAATATGAATGAAACAGATGCCTGCTGTATAACAAAACATTTTTGTACCAAGAAACACATCTTTGGATAACCACTGAATGTGTCATCCACCACGATTGCAATTAATTCACTCTTCAGATAGCCTTCTGAGGAACAACTCTAAGCTCATGACAAAGATCCGAACAATGAGGAAAACGACAGCAACTCAATCTTCTTGGACAGCCAGTGTAGCGGAGCTCATTGAGGATGATTTCACTGCAGAAGGAAATGTTTCCCCCTGTAGTCAAGACAATAGTACGATTGGTTCCATGGGCCGCAATGTTCTTCAACTCAACAAGCTAATAATTTCTCTTTGGAGGCAGTGGCTCACGTGTGGTGGTTAAGGGACCCGAGTTTGATTCCCAGTCAGAGTCTGCAAAAACACGTTTGTTACACCAGGATCCGAAGGCATGAAGTGCCGTGAGAAACCAGTTTTCTCAAGGATCTTGCAGGGTGACACCCCACATGAATGATTCTCATGACACAGTCAGTAGCTCCAGGTAAACTATGGGAACAAAGCTAGCATTTGAGGGCTATTTATTCCCACTTTGGGCTAACCATTAAGGCGTCATGTGGCTGTTACAAATACACAGGGAGGCACTGTGTATCGTTCAACCATCTTTCCTCCAGCTCCCAGGACTACAATATACAACTGGAGGTAAGCCAGGACACAACATAGGGACATAGCTTGAGCATTGCAAAAATTAATTTACAGCTACACAGGGAAACATTAACATTATTTTCAAAAGACTATAACGTAACTGTTTTGAAATTCAGCGATAAAAAATATGGTTATTCATTTCTGCCGTGATCAGAATCGAAGACTCTTATGTTCATTTTAAAATCTTCTCGTATCTTCTTATGTTGACACAAAGCTGTGGTCATTGGATCAAATGTCACATTGTCAGGGTAAACAGTGTTTAACGGATAACTAAGTTCAGAAACACTGAAGTAAAACAAATGCAATTAAATTGATTCCGCAGTGTACTTGTACATCATTCTATATTTATTTAAACAATACCATATCTATGTTGGAATACTTTTATCAATGTGTGACATTCACAGGATCACAAGACATTTTGGCATCATCTGGCCAGTATAGCTGGCTAATAATCTTCTCCCCCGCCTCTGAAGTGCATCACCCAGGTGGGTGTTACACATTAGTTGTGGATTAGTGGTGGGCTGAGGTGAGTTCCCCCCTTACTGTAAAGCACTTTGAGCTCCTGAAAAGCACCATCTAAATGCAAACCATTATTATTATTTACAAATGTTCACTGCTGGATTAGCCGGAATGAAAAATAAATACGGGAAAAATTAAAATAAACTGCAGAAACCACTCATGCAGCTCAGATTAGGGATCACAGATGAATGACACAGCGATTAAACACGGCTGGAAGAAAGAGAAAAGTCTGTCAAAATGCTTGTCACTTTCAATCTGATCATGACCCATGTCCCAGGTTTCCACTGAAAACAGCACAAAAGCCCTTTGTGTTACAAATCAAGTACTGGTGAATGACAAACAATTCTCAGAGACCAGTGCAAAGGAAGATGACTTAGGCGGTGTTTCTCCATCTGTGCACTGTGCAACACTCCCACAGCAAGGGTGGGACCGACAGGCTGCATATGAGGGAAACGCCCACAGCAAGCACCTGTTTGACACACGGAGAGTAGTGTGCTTTTTGTAACCAAACTTTACCCACACACAGCATAAACTCCTAGGGGCCTAATGGTTTTTGTTGTCATTTAATTTTTCTAGTTCATTTTAAAAGTTATTAAGAGTCAGTTTTGGTTTTATTTTTCAAAGACTGGAAGTCTGTGCCTGACATAAAGGTTGGAGGGTTTTTATTGGCCTCAGTAAAATATCAGCAATAAAGGGTATGGGCTGGCATACGGGCAGGTTTTTCCCCAACATTCACAGCGGCACACAGTCTATTGTGACGCAGTAAAAGATGGGAACGAAGCCAAAATAGTAATCCGCCTGGAGGAATATATTTATGATAATGAAAGCAGGAATATGAGCACCCATAAAGCAAAAGAAGCCAACAGTGACGGTAAGAGGAAGGCAAGAGGCACGGATGCCATCGTTGGCACAGAGTTGTATCACCAGCATGACAGGACGAAGGTAAAATCAGGTCAGATTTCTGGAACTGCTCTTTATCCAATTAGTGGGGCCGAAAAGATAACTTAAGGTAACGCAAGTCTTGCTTTCCCTTTGATGAGCACAGAACGGTATGTACCTGGATGTGACGATGCCTAGTAGCCTTGTAAGTGTTAATATTAATAACGGAGTGAAGGGAATGAATAAAGAGAAAACCCAACAGTAGCTGTGTGCAGCGCTCTTTTTCTGACACATTGCAATGCTGACCCGGTGAGTACCTATAGTTCAGTCTAACATACGCCAGTCACAGTTTGGTATGCATATATATATATATATATATATAAATGACTGGCAAGACTGAAACTTAGAAACTATGTTGCACGCCAATAAAGTTCCTGAAACAGAACACCGTACAGTGGAGCAGAAGAACAATCAACCCTGCATCGGTCATAAATAAATGTCACCATCATGTTATTCATCAATACGTTTATTTCCATATTTTAGTGTGGTTTTGTCTTACTTAGAGTAGAACATAAGTAATTTGTACAATTAATTGTATTAAATTGACTGAATATGTGCCCATAGTTTTTCATCCTACAGTAATACTGTACATATTTTAAAGAAAATTCTAGATCATTCAAAACAGAAATGAGCAATTTTAAAAGGTTGTTATTTACTGAAAAAAAGAGTTCTCCAATTCTTTACATAAAAATGTTAAATTAGATGTTTTCTGCTCTTAAAATGGTCTTTTATCCATCAATTACTAGTCAGTTTATTCTACAATATATTTTAGCCTAATAAATGAAATATTTAATAATTATGAATTATGATGTTATGAGATGATGAGCAATATATCCAAGACAAAAACCCTTTCTTTGATTAATTAGAAACCGCAAGGCAGTTTTGTCCTGCACAAGCAAACATTTTCCTGGCAATAACAGTGCCCCTTTTGAGTGAACTTGAAAACAACACAAGCAGAAGACGTTTAAACATTTGCATAATAAGATCTCTCCTTGGAATTTATTTTATTTTATGTTTTTAAGAACGGCTGACAGGGGACTAAGCACGTGAAAGGACGTGGACGTAGCGAATAGTTGATGAAAACGGGCCGTTAAATAACAAAACGTTAATCCAATCCGAGGGAATGATCAGGACAATGACTTAGATATGCGCGTTGGTGCTTGTGCCGTTTCAGGACCACTCCGGAGCCTCCGTTTCCCCCCCCCAGCCCTCGCCCTACCCTCTCAGTCCCACTCCCCCTCATCCCTCTCTGGGTCATCCTCTCGAGGCGGCTCCTGGAACTGAATGTTGGCCAGCATGTCCCTCATGGCCACCATCAGCCTGTTGACCTCCTGGTTCAGCTCTCGCCCTGCACGGGCCACCTCCAGGTCTTCACCAGGCCTCGCACCTCCCTACAGGAACAGACCTCATCACGAAAGTCCAAACCTGCCAGGCATCAACGCCGCATGTCGTCATGCCGGACATGCAGAATATCATCCAGCTCTCAGCTAAACCCAAGTCCACACCCCCTGTACAATGAGTTAGCCAATCAGAGCCCAACACCAAACCTCTCACTATTCACATTGGACGTTTCATAAGCAGTTTTTTCCCCCTCATTCGAACAAAAAAGTTATTCAAACTGTTTTTTTGTGCAATAAACAAGGATTTGGCACAGAACATTTTTAGTTTAACAACGTGAAAGACTACTTTAGGGATAAAAGTCATTTACACTTTGTAAACAGGTTTGTAGAACTCCATGGCCCCCATTCTTTAAACAACTAAAGAAAAGGAAAACAGACTAGTCTCTTCTGTTTTCGGATGATTGCCAATGCAAAATGTTAATGCAAATCAGGGAAAAATTACATTTCTAAAGCATTTCAAATGCAATCCATAAGCTAGCACCAAGCCATTTTTCCCAACCATTAACTCAAAGAGAACATGAAGAATAAAGGAAATAACTCAATCAAACTCAGTTCAGGACACAAAACTGCTGCTGCATTTACGGTTTTACCATTTGAATCACAGCTGGAATTATCCCTTAGATGGAGAACTCGCGTCACTAAGCAACATGGCTTCCAGCTCATTCTTGAGTACCAAGGTTGTTACAGTAAGTGCTAATCAAAGCTCATCAAGCTTAAGAGTAATGAAAAGGGAAATTAAATGTCTACCGCATGTTGCAGATGACCTCCTAACCTGCAGGATGCAGGATGTCTCATTCATGGACTTTAGGTTCAAGGGAACTGTGTCACAGTTGCTCTGGCTGGAGCATTCGAGTACCGTCATTTGAACTCTGTATTTAGGATGCAATCTAGGTGGAGCAATCAATGTTATGCGATATCCAGCCACACATCTATGGTTCCTTACATCGGGTTTGGGGCCATGATACAGAACAAAGCCTTCCATCCATAATGCAGACACAGGAAGGGTGGACAGGAAATAGCGAGTGGAGTGCCCACTAACCTGCAGGTTAAAATTTGGCAGTAGAGAGCGGAAGAAGAGCGACAAGGTGCTCTCGTTTGAGGCTCCCGTATTCTGCCTAAAGAGAGGGGGAGAAAATACTGGTCACACACTTTATAATCATTTTGGGAAAGACAAACTCATCTAGGCAAAATCCATAGAATGACCCGCTGATTTACCATCCTCTCTCCAAGTGAAACAGACCAAATGTAAGGGATGAACCAAGAGAGCTCAAAATCTCTGCTTCAAAGTCAGGTGGTCTAAAAAGCATGTCAATTTAACACTATAATAACATGATCAGAAACATGCCATCATTTGGCAATTGGGAAAACAGAAAAGGAAGAACACATTACAAGTGCCCGATTATATTAACAACCATCATAATTCCCATAATAGCTGGCAAAAACCCAACGTACGTCTGGGAGCTTACACCGAGCCCATATAAACACGTGTTTCTCAGCACCCTCGTTTCCTGCAACCCTCATCCCTCTTTTTACCGCCAGATCTCGTCTGCTTTGACATCTCACTTGACCTCGCTTTCTTTGGGTTTTTTCACAGGCTGGCTCCTTTCTACCATTAACCCTATCTTGTTTGAGTTTTTAAATCCTCTCACTTGATGTTTGATTTAACAGCAATCACAAGACCAGCCTCATCTGGCAGCCAAGGAATTTCTGCCACACATGACTCATTTTGAAGGAATCAAATGGAAATGGCCCACTGCAGTTAATGAGGGGAATCATATCTGGTCCAGGTCTGGCAGCAGGCTGAAAGGCAGGGGGAGGTTTCTACACCCATCACCTCAGTATAGCATGAGCATACATCCATCTACAGAAACTCGTGTCCTAAACCAGAAACAGAACCATCGACTCCTTCTAAATTCCAATAAACCCGGTGAGCAACGGAGGCCTTTAATTAAAAACGGAGAGGTAGTATAAATTGAGGCAAGAGAGAGTAACCTACTGCTGGCGCTCCCTCAGGAAAAGTTATAGAGATCTCTGAAGAGAAATTTGCCCCAAAGCAGACCTGACAGAGAGGATTTCCTTCAGGAATATTTCATGCAAATTGTTATCGCTTGTTAGGATTCTGTTGTTTCAAACAGATTTACAGTAAAGTTCGCCCTGCCACCCAAAAGGCACACACATGAAAGAAATTTCACAGTCTAAAATTGAAATAGAAAAAACGCTTATGGCAACAATATAAACCAAAAGAGGGTCAAACAAATAAAAATAAAAATGCAGAAAAATGCTTTGGATATCACCAACCAATGAAAGACTGCTTTTCATTGTCCAATGGAATGCCAAGAGTAGAATGCCACAACTTTACCTCTCAGGTCTGGTGTAGGAGGCCACAGAATCCAGTGGTGGCAGAGGGTCGAACCCCATCACCGGTTGAGTGGTTACTTCCTAAACAAACCAATCACAGATTACCACACATGCGTCCCATGTACGTACGGTAGTCGAAATGTATGACTATATGCACTTTACAAGTTCAACTATTCATAGGAAATAATCTTTCTTCTTTGATTTTACAACATAACCAAATATGCACAAATAACAGCCTGTCAGAACTTACTCAAGCATTTTAGTGATAATGGTCCATATCCTTCTTATTTAATCCACTATACTCCGACCTGTTAAAATAGCCCTTTAATTTAACTAAACCCTTGTTTATAGACTGGATGGACTTTATAGACTCCTACCAGTCTTTTAATATAATGTAGTCACATAAACAGAAGGCCCTTTGACAATGACAGACTTAGAGGAATTTGTAACACCAGCAGCTGGGCTTGGCTAGGTATTGAGGTTGTCATTGCTATCCACTGCACACAAAGAATGTTTTTCCTTCCATTGAATTACACTGAAATGTTACCATAGCAACATATACATTTAATTTCAATATTTATTGTATTGAACTATTTAAGGAGGGATTTGTGAGTGTGTGCTAGAAATGATTTATTAAAACAGATAACAAAAAGTTGTTGAATGTTTTTTAGGATCTTGCAGACCTGTCAAAGATTTAAAAAACTGTGTAAAGAGTGTTAGAGACGATTTGTGAGAGGAGAATGAAAGTAATGTTTAGAGATAAGACCAAGGACCTAGCGGCTCAGTGATAACAATGCAGGTAAGAGCCCTTGCCCTTCGATGTGAAGAGGGTAGAACACATGCAATTGCAATTTGATAAGCCCAAGGTACTGGGAATACTTATTATACAATACCGACTGGTCAAGAAACGGGCAGCAGCAGCCAACCCCTAACGCATGAGAGCGTTAAGGAAGAAGCAATGTCACGTGTAGAGTGCACCATGTACAGTCACGGCCTCAGTTTGAACTGTTCTTATTATATTATTCGTTTTTCATTCTCTTACAGTTATTATGTTGAATTGTATTTCTCTTGTTCAATTGTCTATTTAAGAGCGAGTCAGTTCATACAGTAAAAAAAAAGGGTCAAACACATGGCAATTAAATTTAGTACAAAGACAGTTCATCAGTGGTCGCTGCCCAAATGTTTGTTTTCATCCCTTCAAAACCTGCCAAGTTGCCTAAAATTTCCCCTCAGATCTTTTTGCTGCAGTTAATATCCCGTAGTGTGTTAGTCCTCACCAGCGGAAGTGCAGCTGTGGCCTCCTTTATCTCGGACAGGATGACGTGGCGGTGGATGTTTCTCGGTGCACTCTGATACCTGAGCTTCCTCCTAAGAGCCACCGAGGAAGGAGAAACACACAGTCAACACTGTTCGCCGTTTAAGAACGCCTTGGGATTTAAAAAACCCGCAGGAAGGGTACGTGACTTAATACAAGTGTATACACTGTGTTCACAGTCTACACCGCAGGCACTCCTGGGACTTCTGTGCCTGGAATTGACCTCAAACACACACTATAAATATATATACTTATATTTAGGAATAACACTGCGGTGGCTTCTGCGGTGATACAGGCACTTCTCTGGTCTGCAATTTCCCGTTCAAACAGACAGATACAGACCATACAGGACAAAAAAAAATATTTTTATGCCCCCCGCCCCCCATTGCTGCAGCAATACAGTATGCACACTGTGTGGAGGTCTCTCACGGTCAGATGCTTTTAATTCACTCTAGTTAATCACTGCAGGCGTAGCTTGGCTCCGTCATGCCTAGGATAGTGGAGGGGCCTTACTTGTTATCACAGTCCTCAACCAGTGGGTCTTTGGAGTCCACTCTGTGCAGGACGTCGCGCACATTGCCCTCCAGCCACACCAGTACCCCACCCTCCTTCCAGAGGGCGTGGCAGCGGCCCACATACAGGGCCACCAATTCAGCGAGAGCAGTCGGCTGCCTGGTCAGTGAGAGATGCGAGACAGATGGAGAGAGAGACAGGAGCAGGAGTGAGATATTGAGCAGACACTAACAACCCAGGGGGTGATCCGCGGCGTCTAGCTGTCCCTTTAAGCTTTTACCTTATTTGGCTTTGGGGCCCAAAGAAGGAATGAGAGGACACTGCGGCGTCAGGCTGCACCGTGCACAGGTCCAACAGCGGCATCAGCACTGCGGCGAAACAGACCCGCACATGACAGTCACATCCAAAAGCTGCCATGTCAGCCAACCCACCACAGCCCATACATTTTGTCATATCCACCCCAAAAATACAGCAGGCATTCCTCACTCTTACATTTCCAAACGAAAAGCCCCCCCACCCCCCCCCAATGTCCTGTGATGGGTTTCAGAGAGCGGCGCACTCCGGAGCCTTTGATACCAAAGGCAACCTCGGGGGTCTGACACACTCATTAGCCCGTCGGTTTGCAGGGTAAACATTTTAAACTTAATTTAATTCGCTGCATGGGCGAATGACAGAGCGTATCACGCAGTTGTGATTCAGCTCTCTCACCTATGAGCTCACTTAGAGCCTGATGAGTCAGGCAGCTGGATTTTCTGCCTTTAGCACAGTGTCCCAGTAAGCTTGGACCCATTTAGCCGCAAGAACAAACAGAGTGAAGCTTTACAGTTCTCCAAGAAGGGCAATGGCACAGCGCAACAGAACATTGGATTAATCGAATTGGAAAGCAGTACAGAGCAGCAGTTGATTCAATGGGAAATGCCATAGAACAGGCAGTCTGTGGAGTCAATCCTGAGGGAGGAGCTACAGTCCAGGCAGTCAGTGGGACTGATTTAGTGGGAGGAGCTAAAGTACAGAGGCCACACTGTGTCAGAGGAGTGGTATTCCCAGTGGACGCGGCATGCTGGCCGTTGAGGCTCACCACTGGGGAACATGATGAGGGCAAGCTGCAGTAGCTGGTCAGATTTCTGCTTGAGGCGGTTGCTCTCCTCTAGAGCAATGTCCTCCTGCAGGCTCTGGTGGTAGTAGGACAGGGCCACGGAGAAAGCGAAGTTGGGGAGCTGTGACAAGTTACGGTGCACCTGAAACATGAAAGGTGTGAAGTATGAAAGACTCCCATTTGATGAGCTAGACAATATATACCCATAACAACCTCATCTCATAAGGGCCCACAGTTAAGGACTTCTCCAGCCACTGCATCATGCACTGTTTGACTTTTATAACTCAACTGGGGTATTTTTATCACTAATTTATTCACTAAATATTTGGTCACACTTTGTCTAGTCTATTAAAAGTTAATAACTACCATTGTTCAGGGATTTCAACAGAATGTTTTTGAACAGCAGGCACAAATATAAACCTGCTCCGGCCCAACCAGGGACGGTGCTGGATCGCCTTACCTCCCACACCTCATACAAGCGGATGAGGAAGGCATACTCTCGCGACCGTAGGCACAGGAAGTCCAACAGCAGCAGCATGCAAAGTGGATCATTTTCAGGGTCCATACTAGGAAGGACACAAAGGGAAACCAAGAAAAAAAAACATAATTCTCACTCGATACTCTAACTAAAATCCTAGCAGCAAATGCTATACAAGTCCATAGTGATAAAAGGTCTTCAACTGAAATGAGGTTAAGTGGCATTAACTCCATCTGGCCCCCTTGTTTCGCTCCCAGTCTCTCTCTATCTAGTGTACCTCAAGATGAGCTTGCAGTACTCCAGGGCAGTCCGTGGGCACCCTCTCTTCTCCAGGAACATCATGTGCTTGTACAAAGCCAAATAGAACGCCCTGAAAACCCACAAGACGCAGGGAGCATGGGAACATTTCACATACAGCCTCACTGATTAAAGCCCCTCGGCTCAGTTACGTTAGACTGCTCACATAGAGCATCTGACAGGGCTCACCAAATTGTGTGGCGTTATGTAAAAAATGCTGGGTGCAGACTACCACAGAACAGGGCCTCCACGTCTACTGTCAAGAACCCCCCTCCAAAATTTGCAATGGAATGAAGCGACATAAAACGCAGGGTTCACCTGTTCTCTGGCCGCAGGTAATCCAGTCTGCTGGTTCCTGATGTTAGGCTGAAGACAGGGTGGCAAGCGCACTCAAAGCTGTAGAGGGCTCGCTCTGGAACACACATCAAATTGACTCTGTCAGATGGGCTGACACAAAAGCCAAAACTTTTTTTACTCACGGCACTTAACTGAAAGCTTAGAACCATACACATGACATTTCAAACAGCCTTAGAAGTAGTAAGTCACTTCTAATATTTTTAATTATGTTTAGGATTTTTGAGTATTTCTCAAAACAACTGAGCAAAGGTATCACAAGGATAGTAATTACATAGATTACTATGAACAGCCTGTCCTAAATTGTCTCTAACAGTAACAGTCATGACCAGAAAATAGCAGTAGTTTAAACACAGCTCCCTCTGTTGGACTCTAAAATAACTGCAATTACTTTTTAACAAGGGTTTTATGAATCGATATTTCCCAAGGGAAACAAAGAACATCTCTGTATTTTTTTAAAATTTGGATTCATCACTGTCTGCTCTCTAAACCTACCTACAAGTGCCCTCATAACTTCTGACTACTCTCTGAGACACAAGCAACAATCACACAAACTAAAGGTAACTCAATGTCCAGACCGAAGGAACCGGAGAAAAATGGGGGTGATTCCAGAGGCCAGGATATTATACTACATAGGAAAAAGATAGACCATCACCAAAACCAAAAGTTGTGACAATGTTAGCATCAAAAGCTCACCAAGAAGCATGAACATGAAATGTTACCTTTCCACAGGCGTCTTCTTGTTATTACTTTCTAATATTTAAATGTATTATAGACCAGGATGCCAGCATATATGGATCTGCTGTTATAACACAATAATCCCGTTCAAAGGAATTTTGTATCTTGAGAATGCACCACTACAAAGTGGGCCAGCACAAAATGTTTTACCATAAACCCATTGCACGAGAAATTTGGGAATTTGCTCATGAAGGCTGCAACTGAACTTTTTGAAGAGTATTCTTCTAAAGCTGAATGAAGGGATTCCATTTTGATCTTCAAATACTTCTCAAATTAAAGATTAAATTAGGCAACCAAGATCCATTTTATAAATAACGGTCCTAAATATGAAAGATCAATTAAGACATGCTCTAAATAATTGGTTTTGGGAAATAGGTTATATTTTGTGCACAATTACACAAGTTGTTCTCACATTATACATTTAATATAATATGATATAATTATATTACATATAATTAATGGAAATCAACAAAAAATAAACCATGTGAAACTATTAAGAGCAGCTTCTTCCTCTCTGGTTTACTGTGAAGATCAGGAAGACAGACACTGAAGAGCTTGACCAGTAATACCCCACTCACCAACCAGGTCCCTGGCCATCTCCTGATCCTCCTGTATGCGACACACATCTGACAGCTGCAGCAGAGAGTCAATGTGGTAGGGGTTGAGCTGCAGCAGGGCCTGGGTGGAAATCACAAAACATTCAGAGGTCAAATACAGCTTGCAACCAGCAACCTGGAATTGTTTCAGCCCATTTGTCATTCCTTGGAGATGTATCCAGTTCTGCAGCGTCTGTCAAACCTACCACAATATTGTTGGGGTCCATGGACTCCACCGCGTCCAGGAACTTGAACTGGACTTGCTGGTAGTCCCTGTTGTGCACAAATGCGAAATACTGCAGCCCGTCCCTAGACTCCTGCAGACTCATCGAGATCCCTGAGGAAAAAAGGGATCAAATCCTGGGTGAATACGCGTAAAACGTAACATGTAAAAAAAACAAAAAATTTAAAAATAAAAAACACAAAAAAATAAAAAACAGTTTTCGGTCTATATGGTGAGTGACACACACCTGGTCGGCTGAAGGGAGGCCAGGTGTCTTTGGGTAGTGTCATCCACGTGCTGCGGTGAAATTGTCTTTGTCTCTGCCTGGGCCTGAGGGAAGGGAGGACATACAGGACCAGTCATATTCATGGGGGACTCCTGCTGTATGAGACCCAAACCCATTTAATATAAAAGGAGCAGATTTCTTGACTCTACCTTTGGTCCCCTAAAACTGCACGGGCTCCAAAATATCTTTTCAATTCTGTCTCGGGATTCAGATTCCTAATTTTAAAAAGAGAACATCAATTTCACCATCAACCTGCCATGTTTAACACACTGAAATTTTATCAAAGGCTGAAATAAGTTACAGAGTTTAAACCATGTTCTGGTGTATAAAGATTATACAAATGGAATATTTGCTTACTTATACAATGATTATATTTGACCAGCTAATGGAAGCTCACTGACCTGTGCTCTACATACAGCACAGGCCTGCTGTCTGTGCTGCCAGAGCTCTCACGCTGATGCGAGAGGCCATTGGTCTTCTCAATTGTCTCCAGCAAGGCGTCAATATCATCTCCTGCCCCATCTCCTGCCGGCTGTAGACAAAGCAGGCCATTGACAGAACTGACCAACACTGACACCAATGCTGGTGTATGAACTATTCCAAAGAATAGTCAGTAGGGCCTAATTAACAAAGCTGATTCATAGTTAACTCAAGCAAGAAATTATTCAGTCCTTTTGCTAATCGATTACTCAAATCGATTAGAAAGAGCAGAAGAAATTATACGGTGCTTTTCCTAATCGATTACTCAAATCGATTAGAATGAGCAGAAGAAATTATACGGTGCTTTTCCTAATCGATTACTCAAATTGATTAGAAAGAGCAGAAGAAATTATACGGTGCTTTTCCTAATCGATTACTCAAATCGATTAGAAAGAGCAGAAGAAATTTACTTCTGCATCTCCAGCAGCTGGCTTCTTCTTTTTCCTCCTCCTCTTTTTGGCTGCTTTGTCTCCAGCATTATCCTAACAAATAAAAAGCACAACGTCAATAGTCAAATAGGCATGTGCACCAATTTGAAAGGCCATTTATATTTCTTTCAGCTTGATTAGTCAATGTTATTTTCATGACTGTGTTGTACAAAACTAGGTTAATTGCAACATCAAGCAAGATACATGTAAAAATAATAATAATAAAAAATAAAGAAAATGTCTCAGGGTTTCTGACAGGTCGTCTTGCAGGAGATGTTAACGTTAGCAACTCCAGTTACCTTTCCTGAGGCTGTTTCAGGCAGCTTGCATGCCTTCTCTGTCTCACCGCCGTCACTCTTCTCCTTGCTCTCCTGACCTCCAAGACCTTCTAACCTGACGCTGGCATCATCTTCTGTCAGAGAGTTCTCCGTTTCATTCTCTGCATCGCATATCTTAAAAATGGAATTAGAGCACACTCAAACTTTCTGAAATATCGCTGAAGGGGGCAAATGACAAATTGACACGACATGTGCGTCGTAGGAGCATCGTTCTTATTGTATATAATCTGGATTAAAATGCGTTGTGTTCTAGTTACAGTTCTTTTGTCAGGTTGAACAAAAAGTAAACAATATTACATTTGGTCACGTGACAACGTGGTGATATTTATACATACATAAAAATAAAAATGTAATACATAGGTTAAACTTTTTCCAATTACAAACAGCTGCTATACCAGTTCGTAGATATTGCTGAGGTTTTTCTGCGATTTGTTCTTCTTAGCCTTTCGACTCTTGCATGTCTCGACTGGCTGTAAAATAGCTTCGTCCTGTGCACCCTGCTCCCCAGGGTCCGGAGTTTCTTCTCCGTCGTCAAGATGTAAATCCCCCAGATCTATCGCCTCCTGTCCCCGCGGTTTCCCCTTCAGTCTCCGAAGAGCACGACTCGACATTGTCCCGGGAGACTATTTATCTAAATTGCTGTTTTACCGTACCAGAAATGTAAAAACACAATATCAACATGCTACTAAGTAGCTCATCGGATGTTTAGAGGGAAATGACTGCACGTTTCAGGAAGTGATCATTCAAAATAACGGAAAGCGATGTAGGACAAATCACATTTATGAAAAACGCTGGTTAAAATGTTGACTTGAACAAGGCTTGAACTTATTAAAATGTAAAATGTATATTCATCTAAAATAAATGTTTATTGCAAATAAACAACATACTTTACTTTAACTCTATTTAGAACACTTTAAAGGAAATTTCAATTATATTTACGTTATAAAAATGTATGTTTTTTCACCATTTTCAAAGAATACAAATGTCCGATGTGGATTTGTCCTGTACATTCGGTAATTACAGAGGTGTAACTGTTTTACCTGAAGGCAGAACCTCAGATTCTGTTATCATACATGTGACACAATGACCATCAACTGTTAGTCACACATCTTACGCAAATACATTTTCTTGGTAGGGTAAATTATCTCTAACAATAAAAAAGTAATTACATAAATAATAATATAAAATAATGATATAACAAAAAGGATGGAACAAGAAGTATTTTTATTTATTTTTCTTTGCATTGGTTACTATTATATACTATTTTAAGACAAGACTTCCTTGTTTAAAAATTCACTTTATACAAGGAAATGGCAGAATAGCGTTTCAAGTCATTCAAGGAAGCAGAAACTAAGAATTGTTACGAAAGATAAGGACAATTGCAATACAAAGTGCCTAGACCCAGTTTTAGGACGTTTTATCACCACAAGATTTGTATTGTTACCTTTCTATTCTACTAAAAACATTGCCACCTGTTTGTTTCAGGGCCTGCTGGGACTGTTTCAGTTTCAATATCCACCAGCTAACAACAGCCAAAAAGTCATAAAACTAAATATTTGCAAATGCAACTGTGTGTGATAGAAAAGTCACAGTTCTAGCCCAGAGGTATAGATTTATGATTTATACGGCTAGCCAGTCTTTGTACAAACAAAAGCCATCATATAAACTCAGCAAAAAGTCACAATATGGAACATTTTGTAATTGTGTCATAGAGGGGTCTTTTTACTCCATCTAAGCCCCCTCTTTGAAGTGACAAAATTTAGAAGACAACATAACATAATTTAGCCATAATTCGTTTGTGATACACAGTTTATTTTCATGTAGTATCAGACACACACAAATATACATTTGTAGAAAATACATATTATAAGGTAGACTAGAAACTATGAGTAATGTAACATAGCAAAATGACAATAAGGGAAAAAAGGAACGCTCAAGAGTAAAATTATTCTTATTTGATCCGAAAATCTACAATATGCAACACATTGAAATCCATACTCATTTAACCGTCAGCAAGATAATTTATTAACTGATTTTATGAAGCCATTTCTCAATGTCACATTCAGACAATTTCCCACCAAAACTGTCTGTAGAGTGAAATTTGTTTAGATGGTATATAAAAAGGGATTTTCAACCTTAAACAACGCCTTCGGAGATGAACTTGAGATTGCCCCAAAAAGAACATCACAATGGAGCTAGCAAACTCCTTAAACCTTCTCCAGCCCCACCAATGGATGAGGGCCGTGTGCTACTTGAAATCATTGGCAGTGATAGGGATTGGGTTGACGTACGAGGCCCCCTCCAGGTCTTCTGGGCGCTTCCTGCGCAGCTCTGCCGGAGGGCGAGGAGGTGGGTTCTGAGGCGGTTCCTTGATGCTTGGCCCAGGTTGCCCTCGAGTCTCAGTTTGGGGCAGAATGGGCTCCCAGTGTTCACCACGGATAGCTGCCTGTATGCCAGTTCGGTGTAATATTGATCACATTGTTATTTGTAGTTATTTCACTAGTCATTTTTACCACTTCCGTGGATGTCAGATATCGTCTTTAATATGGCAGGATCTGGTTTATGTCTTGTGGATAATAACAGGGAATCAACACCAACTACATTGGACTAGATGTGGATATATTAGTTTCTAAAACTCAGCTTTTACTGATTTGGTTACATTTGGTTACATACATGAATGTATTCCTTAATAGTCACAGCAGATTACTACAGCTCTTCTAAGAAGTGTGTTTCATAGACATAGGCAATGGAATACATTCGCCAAGCCAATTTCATATACTTTTCAACATTGAGAAACACGCCAGAATTGAAACCAGAACTGAAGATAAAAGCACTCACAGCTAAGTAGATAATGCTCGCCATGGCAAGACAGACACAGCCCAGGACAGTGGGAAGGATGAAGGCTCCTGGCACACAGAGACTAGGAGCAGAAAATGACACATAAACATTAACAACTTCATGGCAGAAATGCTTAGTTAGAAAATAAGAATTACTCTTATATGTTTTTTTGTGTGAAAATGAATGGGAAATAGATATTTCACCAATCCATTTTTTAATTAGTAGAAAATTAAATTAATGCAGACAAATGTGACACATTTTACTGTGTGTGTTCTGGACTTGGGTATTCTGGTTAAATAATTTTTATGGACTAAAAAGTTTTGTTAGATTATACTACTGTCATTTGGCAACACATCACTCAGGACAGAGGAAGTACATGGTAAAATTCCCCATATGTTGAAAAAATGGGACTAAGAGACACAGTGGTTGTACGGCAATGATGACTAAATAAGGAAATTGAATACATTCAGCAGAAAATGCGTACTAGGGGAAAATGCCACCTTGTTACTCAAACACCTGGCTGAAGAATAAACTATTTTAAGAAAAGATTACAAAAAAAAGTACATTCAATTTATAGTTGTGACTAAACTGACAAAACTTACACAGCATGCAGAACCGCTCGGACGTAGTAGTTCCTGGTGACCGGGCCGAAGGCTTTCAAGCAGAGAGTCAGGCAGTATTGACCCCTGAGAAAAGATTTTTTAGAACGTCCGTAACTGATGGAAGTGATGGAGAAAGGAGTACAGAGGGAATCTTCTTTTAAATCCCATCCATTTTAGTACTCACGGCCTCTCCACACCGGAGCCCTTGTTCCTCTTACTCCGGGGGTACTCCAGGAGGCAGACGAACGCCCCGGCAGCACTGCACACCAGTCAAGGCATCAATCTCACTCACATCAGCATCTTCCACATGACCCGGGTGCTGAAATCTACCCCTACGATCTACTTGCACAGCTGACTACTGGCACAAACCAGGGTTGGGATCAACAGAAGTGGCCATTTGTTGGATTGTATGTATGAGCTATGTGTCACTTTACCCTCCAACTTTAGGAATTTTTAAATGGGGGGGAGGGCTTGTTTAAACACCACTGCTTACTTAGTGTGGCCTTCCCATAGAACTGGGGGAATCAGAAAGATTTTACCACAGGATCAACGAACATGTGGACTTGGTGTTTTCATTTTTTTTTCTTAAAGACTGGTTCTTTGAAATAATAGTAGGTTTTGCATTTGTCTGGTACTATAACAATCACACCAAACAGATTTAAATGTTTGGACATTTCCTGGTACAATTATGCAACAATTCCATTAGAATAAACTCATCATGTGTCATAACTATAGACTATAGGTACAAATCTTCGTAGAAAGTATTATTCTACTAAACTTTCTTTAAGTTGTTGTTTGGTCTGATTATTTAGTCTACTCTACACAGTATACTCAAGGATACACTCCGTACGCAGCAAACTCCCAGTCTCTGAACTGACCTGCCACCCCCACGATGCCGCCAGTAAGGAGAACTGAAACAGGGAAGTGGGCAAGAAAAATAATTGACACAATCACTGTTTCTGCAAACCACAGTTTACGACGGTTTTGAATCAACAATAATTAAATGAATAATTTTTTATTTAAGAAATTCCAAAAATGAAGGTACCATACGGTAATATTGTAATATTGTTTTAAAAATCTGGCTATCACACATAGTTGAAGATGAACACTTACTCGTTAATTACAGAATGAACAACAGTTCTGGTAAATGGGTCTAAACAGAACTGAAACTATTTCAAAGTAGATAAAAAAAAAAAAAAAAAAAAAAAGGTTAACGATAACATTAAAACGTTTCCATCGACGACACCAATAACAGGTTTTAACTCGACACTCGTTATGTTAAATACAGCTCAATTATTCACTGTAAACCAAGCTATCTTTGCGCAAGAATGGGGAAAAAACTTCTCACAACTTACTGAGTCCTGCCGCAAGCGCCTGTTCATTCGCCCACATAGCCCATTCAATTTTCCCCATGGTACACACTTAGCGAAAGAGACCAATCTCTTCAGTTAAGAAAGAAATTCCTTTGGTTGGACTTGTCACATTTGATCAGAATGCTTAAGAAAAATGAAATGTATTAGAACACTGGTGGGAGTAGCCTAGCCTCTAAGCTCTCGTCACTTCCGGATCTTTTGCATGCATCCAGTGCCAAGATTCTGCACTTCTGTGTTTTTTGCATCGTACACATACTTGCCTCTAATTAACTGTTATGTCAGATTATTCATAGAAACTTTATCTTGAATTGATGCAGCCCAGTCGACCGTAACATATACCTTTCATTAAAACCTGAAATTGTGATGATCATGGTACA